>BRDA01007039.1:15250-38264 GCA_036984385.1 Crenuchus spilurus
AAATTTTGAATCAACATATTTTTCCTTTAAAATGTTACATTTACTCAGATTAAACTTTTGATCTGTCATCTATGTTCTATTCTGAATAAAATATTAACATTTGCCATCTCCACATCATTGCATTCAGTTTTTATTCACAATTTGTTTAGTGTCCCAACTTTTTTGGAATCCGGTTTGTATATATATATATATATTACATATATATATACACACACACACACACAGTGGTAACCCTACTTACAAACATCCCTACTAACGAGTATTCCAGGTAACGAGTCGAGATATCAGAATATTTTTGCTCCAGGTAACGAGTAAAATTCCAAGTAACGAGTAGCCTAAATTAGTTCAAGTATGCCAACCGCTAGGGGTGCGGCGGTCGTAGCATCCCCTAGATGCTAGCGTAGAAGAAGAGGTCAGTCATTACCTTTGAAAGTGAAAGTGCTAGTGAAAGCAATACAAAGAAAGCAAAAGGTAGTGAACAAGAAAGTTAGATAAATTTTACTTTTACTTTTCATATGATAAGTGTAACCATGCCATACACGTACGCCCATCCTCCTGTCCTCCTTAGCCGCCAGCCTACACGAGAACCGTCGGTCTCCCTCTCCTTAGCTGCCAGCCTACACGAGCGCCGTCATCGTCTCGTTTATTTTTTTAAAAAACCCATATAAACACATTATTTAACATATTAAAGTATACTGTATATCAGATTAATCAGTTTTACATGTATTCTTAAGGAGAACATGCATCCAGCTATCGAGCAAACCAGCTAACGAGCTCGGCTCCTGCACGGATTAAACTCGTAAGTAGGGTTACCACTGTGTGTGTGTGTGTATGTATGTATGTATGTATGTATGTATGTATATACATACATACATACATACACACACAGTGTTTCTGCAGACTCCAAAGGGGTGAGCATATAAAAAAATGGTCTGAATGTTTTGTCTCATATAGTATTTGAAGACTCCCATAGCACGTGAATCCTTTGTATATTTTAGAATTTTGTGAGAATTACAAACCACAATGTTGTAATGACAGTTCAATATACTGTGTATGCCTATTATGGAATATCCCTGACCTGTATACCTGCATACATTGTGTGAGACAAAACTGAGGTATGTGACATGCAAGACACTCACCCCAGGAGGAGTTCAGGAGAGCGGTACCACCTGGTGGCCACATATTCTGTGTAGTTAGCATCACTGCCTTCTGAGAGATTACGGGCAAAACCTGATTAAAAGTAAGACAAAGTATAATAAATAGAAAGATGGAAATGAGAGAGCAGCAGGCATGGATTTCTTATATGATCCAAGTGCAGTCTCACTCAAATACACAGCAAAATGACAACAATCACAATAATTACAATCATCATGAATCTTCTTGAGGTTTTCATCACACATGAAACTTCTCGAAAATTCTATTCTGCAATAGAATATATATATATCTAGTACATATGCTAAACTTGGATACTCTTCATGTCAGGCTATCAAGATGGTAAAGAAGGAAGTATGGGAAAAGCTCGATATAGCGCACATCCTGCTGACTGATTAAACACAACACTATGTTCATAAAAACACCACACTGTCACAAAATTTAACTGCACAGTTAAAGGTAAATTAGACCTTGTACTTCTCCTTTGATGCTACTAGGTTGATCAATAATCAGGGCTGATTTTTTACATTTTTCAAATTAGTTTAATCAGTACTCAAACTCAGTTTCCACTGCAATAAATGCCTAATGTATGTGCATAGCTGGCACAATAAAAAACACTTTTATTACCTAATATCTTGCCCACACTATATTTCATTTAAAAGTTTGGAACTAATACATAATAATAATAATAATAATAATAATAATAATAATAATAATAATAATAATAACAACCACAAATTGGATATTTTGCAAATGCAAATCTTACAGTTTACATTACACATAGTTTAATATTAAAGTACTATAAAAACAGTTATCAGTGTCTGAAGCGGTGATGACTAATAATCATTGATACTGACCTTGAAAAAACCCTTAGCTGCTACTGTTGCTGCTACTTATGCATTTTTCAAACATGAAAAATGCATAAACTAAGCTTATTTTGTCTATTCACATGGCTTCTATGTTAGTCTGCCTGCTAGAAACTGTGATCACTAAAATAACTAAAAAGTTAATTGTAATTTATTACACTTTGAGTGCTACAGATTTTAAAAGAACACAAACACAATACATAACATAAATAAATCCAAGTTTCCTTTTTGAAAACGTGCTTTCAGTTTGTCCAGTTAAACTTTTCCAATAGTATACAGTTGCAAGAAAAAGTATGTGAACCCTTTAGGATTACTTGGATTTCTGCATAAATTGGTCAATAGATGTGTTCTGATTTTCATCTAAGTCACAACAATAGACACACACAGTCTGCTTAAACTAACACCGCACAAACATTTTTATGTTTTCATGTTTTTATTGAACACAACATGTAAATATTCACACTGCAGGGTGGAAAAAGTATAACTGTAAAAGTAAAACTGGTTGACACTCCTTTGGCAGCAATAACCTCAACCAAATATTTCCTGTAGTTACAGATCAGATCTGCATAACTTCAGGAGTTTTGGAATATTCCTCTTCAAAAAACTGTTTCAGTTCAGTAATATTTTTGGGATGGCTGGGCCACTCCAGAAGGTGTATTTTCAGCTGTTGAAGCCATTCTGTTGTTGATTTACTGCTGTGACGTAGAAGAAGATCAGAACACATTTAATGACCAATTTATGCAGAAATCCAAGTAATCCTAAAGGGTTCACATAATTTTTCTTGCAATTGTAAAATGTTGTCATTTGATGTCACAAATTTTGAATATTAAAATTTCAATATCATAATTTAATTCTAAAAGGTAAGGTCATATACTTTATATTATTACATGTAACGTGACATATTTCAAGCCTTTTTAGTTTTAATGTTGATCAGTACAGCTTAGTGCTAATGAGTTGGCTAGAACAGTAATATTATGGTCAGCAAACCATTTGGTAGTAACTTAGATACTGTATGTACAGTAGGTGCTAAATTCTGATTGAAAGGTAATTAACATCTTTGATTTATCATTTTATTAATATCAAAATAAAAAAAATAAAAATAAAAAACAAACAATGTGACCAAGCAGGAAATGTGTGCACAATATTCAGACTACTCAATTAATCTAGCTGTGTTCCCTATGCTAAAAATATAAAAACATCTTTGAGAGAAGTCTGATGCTGCAGTTACAGTGAGTCATGCGCATTCTACATGGCAGTCAGTGAGCCTCTGAAAGCTTATGAAGCGTGACTTTTTTCCTTTTTGTGCAATAATATTGATCTGCCACCAGGTGGGGCATCAGTTTGAATCATCAAGCATATTAGACTAATTACATATATCTAGTTATAATTCACCAGACAGTGGGTGCTGTAAGCTGTTAAAGAGCCAATGTGAGATTAAATGATCTCCTATTTCCAGAAGCCAAACATCCACAAAGCAACACACAATCTATTTATCCTATTTATATCGGTCTTGGGGTCAGTTTTGAATTTAATAACAACAGGAGCTTTCAGAAAACTGTGTGCTTAAGAGTGCCGAGGATCCCAGATCAGTTGAACACAAGCCAGACGAGTTGACTCACCAAAATCACACAGCTTGAGGACATCGTTGGAGCTGATGAGGAGATTTTCAGGCTTGATGTCTGAGAAGAGATACAGAGATCAACTCAGCATATGGGTACATACAAAATATGCATAACACACAGACAATGCAACACTTAGTTGTTGTCAATATCAATTACATTGCTGAGTTATTTTGTACAGTACAGTACATCTACTGATTATTTTGACAGGTGTTAAAACAGGTCAAACAAAAATAAAATTTGTTATAAAAACAATGCATATCCTTTGTAAGAAAATATTGACACTGACTTAAATTACTGCACTATATTATTTTGTGATGCTGTATTGATTCTATAAAACATAGATTGGTGGCAGACAGTAGATTGTTTTTATCTTCAGCTAATATACTACATTAATTACAGCTTTGCAAAGTAGTGCACAAATATAACCCAGGCATCATGACATATGACCAGATTCATGCAAATACACAGCTCTAAATCAAAGACTCAAAATATTTTACTGGAAGAAGATAAATACTGCTTGGATAAACAGTTGGTAAAAAAAAATTATATAAATGGATATATTCGTAATGCCTAGTTTAACTTTTGGCTTTTGTAGTGTTTTTGATAAAATACAGCACATCAACATACCTGCCAACATTAACTGTGACAAAGCGGCAGATTTTCAGGATCATTGGCGAATACATCACATCACAATATCCCAGCAAATGTAGCCATAGAAGAGTACACTAAAACTTTACTTACACTTTCAAACTATCCCAAAATATCCGGACCTAACATCCAAACATCCAGTGCCCAAATAGTCACACCTAACAATGCCCCTGGGCAAAGTGCAAGGCGCGTAAGGCAGGGTTGTTTGTGGAAGCTCACCCCTGCCTCTGGCTTGCGAGGTACAGACACATCTCTCACAGTGAAAATGAGAAACACTCAATTGATTAGTATCAATATGAAATAGGTAGATAAATGGGAAAAGTTAATCAGGAAAACAGAAATGGGTACAAATACATAGGTATGCATCAGAAACAGTGCATCCATCAGAAACAGCATGCCATATCACTGCAATGGTTTTGGTTTTGCTGTTGCTGTTCATTTGCTGTTAGGACAATGTGTACTTTAGACTCTCTTACCTCTGTGAACTATCTCGTTCTTATGGCACCAGTGGATAGCTTTGATCAGTTGGTAAATGTAGTTTCGGACTTTATCGGGTGGCGCGCCATTGGGCATCTCCTCCAGCAACTCCAACATGTTCTGAAATATATTCCAAGAAAATTATGGCTACAAATTTTACTTTGAATATTTCTTAGAACCATTAAATGAAAGTGACTTTCCATTTTTTTTTAGATGGGACAACTTTTATAGCTTAAATTTTTTAATTAAAGTTAGAGACTGATATATGAATTAGGAAATGCACAAAAAATTAAGACCTATAACTGCCAGTTGCATTTTTGCACTTTATTCATCAAAGTTGCATGTGGTCAAATATGAGAGAAGTTTAACTGCCCCAGGGTTTCCTCTCTCCATGGGAGGTCACAATGGGCTGAGTGAGATTTGCCATTTTGTTTTTAAAGACATAATACAGTGGGGGTTTATATCTTACTTTGAGCCAATGAACAGAAAGAGGGTATTTCCTACTGGGACAATATTGCCTTATGGAAACACCCTTTACTACAAATTGGTAATTAGTTTACTGTCATCATTTTCAAACACCATCATTTTTTCAATACTGATGTATAATTTATTATAGTCATACTGTACTTTAGAAATCGAATGTAAAAGGGAAGTTAACCTTTTCACATTTGAGCTTTCCTTAGCATGTATTTCAATGGACCTCAGATACTTTTTAAATCAACCCCTTGAATAAATTGCTAAAACTAATTATAATAGCCTAGAGTGTCAAACAACTCTATTCAAATGCAACATCCAAACACACTAGGCATACTCTATACACACTTTGGCTGATTCAGTCAAAAAGGCTCCTCATAATGACTTTGTCTATGTTCTTGTTCAAAATACGGCAATTAGCTGTTTTAACTGTCTTTTCATGCTTAAATCATCCACTGTGTCAAGGAAACCTTGTGGGTGTCTTTTCCTGATTGTGCTGCTATGGTTGCAATGTGCTAAATTGCTAAGTGGTTTCCAGAGCATTACGGTGAAAAAGTCCTTTTTTGAATCCAGAAATCAGAATCTATTTGTCCTGCCTCCAGTGGCTCAAAACTATGAAATATGAAGATGAGCACAGACCCAATCACTGTGGGAACACATTCACTTAAAAATTTGTAAAAAAAAAAAAAAAATTACGACGCTGATGTTGACGACTCATGTGACATGTATTTAGAGTTGTAAAATAAATTGATTAAAAATAATGTAAAATAATCTGATTGATTTGCAGAACAATAACATGTTAAGAAAAAAAGGTATTAAAAACAGCATGTATTAATATAAATAATTGAGGGCGAATTAAAAAAATAAATATTGCCAAATAAATATTTAGAATCAAATCAAATCATATCAAATTTATTTATAGAACTGTTCAAATGTGAAACTTCCCCTTAACAACATGATAAAAGCTGGCATTTTGTTTAAATTATAAAAAGGTATCAAAGACTAAATCGCGAGTTCGAATTCTGGTCATGCTGTTTGCCATCAACAGCCGAGGCCCAAGAGAGCAAAAATTGGCAGTGCTCTCTCTGGGCGGGTAGATAGTGCTCTCACTCTCCCCATCACTTTCACGTTGCAATGTCCGCTGGCTCAGGTGTCTATTGATTGGTCCAATCGGAGCTGGGGACCCTGTGTGCCTTTCTCCGAGCGCGTTAGGCTCTCCAGTGACGGTGTATCAGCGGTGGTTCAAAAAGAGGCGGTGGCTGCATCACACGCAACGGAGGAGGCTTGTGCTTGCTTGCACCCTCCTAGAGTCTGGGACATTGCAAAGTGATGGGGAGAGGCCTAACGGAGGGGATGGGCTAATTGTCTACCACTACATTGGGAAGGAGATAAAAATTGGCAAACACCTAGAAAAAAAAAAAGAATAAAAAGAGCAAGAAAACTAATCATTTAAGCATACAGTACAAATAGGGTGCATTTATTTTTTTGCACACACTAAGATAATAATTATTATTGCAATTATTCAATTTAAAGATGTATTACATGTTCTTTTATTTAATTCCTCTTATAATATTTTATATTAGGAAAATAATCACACTGCACAATCACTCTACTCTTAATCATTCTACTATCTTAAATAAAAGCAGCAGTCATCCTTCTTTACTTCAAATTCGACCTACCATTTGTTCACTATCATCTGAATTCTGTCATTTTATTGATTCACTACCAAAATATCCACATAAATATGGGTTTGCTTCATGTAAATGACATCTTAATTAAGCCCCAGTGCTCGACTTCATGCACCAAATCTAATTCATCAACTGTTTCAACATCATATGAAAGTGTCATCAATCAGTTGGAGAGAAGTTTGTACATCATTCACAGAGGTCCTATCAGTGGTCTCTCTTACTCAACCTGAATAATGGCCAGAATGTGCTTGTGTTACTGGGGCAGTAACATAAATCTGAAAATCAGTAACCAAGGTATCACATGTTTGTGATATGTTTAGTGATAGAGTAACAGCTCAAACCATGTCAAGCATATGCACTGGACTAGCATCCACAAGTAAAACACCCAAGAAAACAAAAAAAGCTTAGTGTTAAGAAGTAACTGGAAGAGAGTGTTCAGTGAGATGTTCAGAGAGAGTTCTACCATTTAAAAATCAAAAGCTAAGATGCTGCTGTAGAAGCCCTGGTCAACTCCTTTAACTGTGAACTGACTTTTTCTTAAGAACCACAAACAGCATGTAAAAACAAAAGAGTATTTCACAAAGCAGAGTTTCTCAGTTTGAATCAATGTATTTCCATAGTCAAGACTGAAGAAAAGAAAGACTTTCCGACAGTCCTCACATTGGGTTTCAGTTATCCTGCTGACATTCTTCATATGCTAAAACAACAGGTAAATTGTGTGCTCATTTCAAAATACAAATCAACTCAAAGCAAACACTAGGTAAATTCTGCACTTTAGGCTGAATATTAGTAGTTAAACATCACATGAATCATATGCTTTCAGCAGATTACCAGGTAACCACTTGACATTCATCACATAACCAAGATATCACCATTTATTCAGCAGATAAGAGCACAAAGATGTGTGTACTTTTGGGCTGACCTTCTCCACATACTCAAACACCAGGTAAAGTTTCCCTCGCCGGCGGAACGCCTCCTTAAGCTCCACGATGTTCTCCTGCTTTAGCGTGCGCAGCATCTTCAGCTCTCGCAGCGTTGTTTCCTTCACCTCCTCATTCTCTGCAAGGAGAAATAGGCAGGGATCAGATTGTACCTCCTGCTTTCTGTACCTTATATATCATCAGTTACATTCACTTTATAAAGCTGATAATTGATGTCCTCATGAATGAGATCAGTCATTTTTGCAAAATGATTTAAGGTTTCGACAATAACTAGTGATGTTCTGATCTTGATCAAATTACTTTAAACCTGAGTATCATGTCAGTTGAAAATCAACTGGGAGAAACATGGTACAAAATAAGGCATTACAGCAATGTGATTACCTTATTTTCCGGACTATGAGTCGCGTTTTTTTTTCATAGTTTTGCTGGGGGTGCGACTTATACTCTGGAGCGACTTATGTGGGAAATTATTACCGTAATACATTATTACCGGTATATCATTTTACATGTTATTTTCACACTTAACCGCAAGAGGGCGCACTAGGCCCATGTTGCAACTGAGGATGACTCTGATGTAAGCGACGTAGAAGAAGAAGCGCCGCATCTTCTACCTCCGGAGTTAGCGGAGTTGTTTAAAAGTGACACCGAGGATGAAGGTTTCATTGGATTTTAGTTATTTGGAGTTACACGGGTGGTTTAGTAAACTTTTTAGCATATTATATATGCTATGGTTTTCTGAATAAATCTTAATACGTTATGTTAACATACCAGGCACGTTCTCAGTTGTGTCAGTAACGTAAGCATACTGTTCAATTATTCAGCCTGTTGTTGCCTCTATTCTATTTTTATTTTAAATTACTTTTCAAAATGACATGTCTGTGCTTGGTGTTAGACTTCATGAAATAAATTTCCTCCAAAAATGTGACTTATACTCCAGTGCGACTTATATATGTTTTTTTCTTCTTTATTATGTATTTTATGGCTGGTGCGACTTGTACTTCGGAGTGACTTATAGTCTGGAAAATACGGTATGTTTTGCTTTGTTTTGGTTTTGGGTGGAATGCAGAAGTAATAAGTCATAAGATTAGTTTATCTAGGAAGTAATAAGTAATTTTTAAGGACCCCAACACTGGATAATATATCTGCACAATTTTTATACTGTGCTTTATTTACATTTTAACTAAAAATATTCAATAAAACAACATCAGGTACAATAAATTTACTCTTGAGGAAGTGTAGTTTGTTATTATGCAGCTGTAGTCTTTAGTATATACTTTATGTTGTAATGTTGATGTAGTGCATGCAGTCCACATGCAGCTGACACTGAGTATGCATTAACTGTGCCAGTGAGACTGATGTGGATCTATGGTTAAGAGGTTACTTAAATGATAGGTCTATGAAGTGAGCTTGGAGGAGGGTTAACCAAATTCTATATAATTTCATGACTAAGAGCTTAACTGAAATATTCATATAACAGAATAATAATAAAAGATCACTGCTTATAAAAAATAATTTAATAATATAAATGTTTTATGAATATATGTATAAATAATCAATTATTATAAACAAAAAATAATCACTTGGGGTAATGCACTAAAACAACATTAACAAAAACTGTACATGAATTGTGCCTAAAAACTAACACATAAAAATCTGTTAAAATATTTTGGAATCAGATGCAATACCAATACTTCTTATCAAATTGGGACATCCAAAACAATACACAATTTTTCTTATAGTAATAATTACAAACTAAATTCATTACTGAATGTGTATGCTAAGATATTATTTACAGGAACAAACTGCATAGCTGGAGCCAATGCAGTACTGAGTAACTAAGAAAAGAGCATGTGTCAGACATGACCAGAGTCCTTGAGTTCTCTTTTACCTTCACTGTCCTTAAACTTCTTTATGGCCACAAGCTCTTTCGTCTCCTGTGAAACACATAGGCAAAACATTTAGTGTGGATTCTGTTTCCAGTGATATCAGAGTTTTCGCCTGTCTCCCAGTACAGCAGAATGGACACAGCTTGGTCAAAAGCTGTTCAAAAGGATAGGATTCTTTCCAAATGCAGATTAATCCTGAACATAAACCTGAATGGACCTCAATTAAGAATGCCCATTGACTGTCTAATTTAGCTCAAGATTAGCCTCAGTTCTTAAACAAATTGGCTGTAATTGAATTTAGTCTTTGATGCTGCACCTCTTGGGATGAAATACAACTGAACAGCCAGTATATCCACTAGCAAAACAGGGATAAAGGGTATACCTCAAAATTAGCATAAAAAAAAAAAAATCAGCATCAGTGTATGATTTTGGTTATAACTTCATAATGACTATCCTGATAAATGATATTTGTAGGCAAGAAATCTATATAGAAATAATTTAAGATTTACACTAAACACAACAGTTCTTAAAAAAGAGCAAACAAAAATGGGCTCAACAGATGGGCTCAACAACGTACTATAATAAAAAGAGTTCTGCTGCATACAGTATATCATTTCCTCCCCAGACCATACAGTGCACATATGGACACTAAAGTATAAAAAACAACAGTTTTGAATTAACTGTTTTTGTGATGTCACAAGGACCAGTACATTTTATGTATATTCCGGGTTAGCCCTGCCCATTCACAAGGAAGTTTGTCGGGAGCCTGCTACACCCAATTTTGCTGTTGCAGACAAATTTTGAAGCTCAGCAATAAAACTTTCCAACTCAACAACAAATCAGTGTGTGCCAGATATGACAGGACTTTATGAGCTTTTACTGAGTCTATAATGTTTGCAAACATTTAAAATTTTTAGCAGCGAATCACATCAACTCTCAGGTATGGATACCTCTGGGAAGATATTGCCTAAAATTAATTTTGCGATATATTGAGCAGTTCACCTCGATAATGATAAATGGACGGTAATACTAATACACACATACCCCAAAAATAAAGAATGTGTTAGGCAAACATAAAAACTTCACAGCCAGTTATATTGATGGTACAATTCCCTTTTTATTACTAATTTAATTAACATTAAAGCATAACTAAATGAAGAAAATGTGAATTTAAGAGTTATTGAACAATTAAGTACAACTGAACAAGTTTACATAACATTACATTACATTACATTGCATTTAGCGGACGCTTTTATCCAAAGCGACTTACAGTAGTGGGAAAGTACAAATGCGAAAAAAAAAAAAAAAATAGAGTTGTAGTAGTATTTACTAGAACTAAGTATTAACATTTTGATATCGAGTGCTGAGTGCATATCAGTACTCATGGGGAGTATTTGGGATCACTAGAGCAGGTGCTCTTTGAAGAGCTCGGATTTTAGGAGTTTCTTGAACCCTGTGAGGGACATCTCTGCTCTAGTGGTGGTAGCCAGCTTGTTCCACCATCTGGGAACTACTGAGGAGAACAGTCTGGATTGCTTTGTGTGAATGTTAGGCAAAGCAAGGCGACGTTCAGTGGAGGAGCACAGCGACCGGGCAGGAACATAAGCTTTTAGGAGCGAGTGCAGATAGGAGGGAGCCTGCTCTGTCATCACCTTATAGGCGATCGTGCAGGCTTTGTGTTTGATCCGGGCAGTAATCAGAAGCCAGTGTAGCTCAATAAGCAGTGGGGTGACATGTGCCCGTTTAGAAGTATGAAATAAATAAGTTTAGAAGTATGAAATAACATAACTTGCCTGTAAACACAAAGTATTAAAAATACAATCTCTTACAAAAAACTTCTAAATACAGATATCACAAAGAGCTTGCATCACTTGAAATGGTCACATTTTAGTTGTCAAGTAATTCTGCAAGTAACATTTGCAATTTGGAAAAGTAAATGAGTTGTGCAAATGTAATGTCATCATGTGCACAAGCCTATCTCTCTGCGCTTGTGGACAACATTAGATAGTTGAACAAACACAAAATATAACAGCCCCCAAAAATAACTTCATTAAGATGTGCACACTTACGGACTGCCAGGTGCAGCCTAAGTTTACACTTAACATCTCTTTGCTCAACATCATTCTTGCTAAACCCAAAATGTTGCCAAACGAGTGATGACGCATTTCTTTTGGAAATGAGCTGCTGTTCTTCCTCCTGCACCAGCTCTGCCATCACCGCTTCAGCATTTGACATTTTCTCATCCATGTTCTCAACCTCACCGTCACTTCTTGTTACTGACTGGACGGGGTGGAGTCACGTGACTCCAGACTGCACGTAGGGCCCTCGCTGCCTGTAGTCACGTGACTACAGTCTGCCCTACACACATTAAAGGAACATGAACGTAGCCGAAAAAAAAGACAAAACGACTTTTCTTTTCATTTTTTTTAAGACACCGAAAATACAGACATGTGCAAAATGACGTCGGTTATTGTCATAAATTTCGGTATCTATAAATGGGGGTTTGTTCCTCAAATCGATTAAAATAGTTTCTGTAGAATCAGGTGTCTGCTTGACTTAGGGCATTTTCACATCAGTAGTTTGTTTCTCTGATCCGAATCAGACTGAGTTTGTTTAACCTGGAGTGTTTCCCCCACTATTTGGTTTGTTTTCACAAAGACACAAACCTAAATGCACCAAAATGAACCACAACAAACCACATGAACACATTGTCTTCTCTGATTGGTCAGAGCTGTCTAGTGCGAGAGCATGAAAGTAAACACTACAGCAGCAGCAGCAGAGCAAAAACTGTTCTGTTGTTGTTGCCACCCGCTGTTCACCTATTGTCTTGCGGCTGCCGTGCAGCACTCACCTGTCCCGAGTCACAGCTCCATTCAGCTGTTTAACTGTCTTGAGAGCCCTCACGCAATATAGTGGTGCGAGACACAGTCTATGTGGGGGCTTAGTGATGCGTGACAACAGCAACAGTAGTTTTAGCATTAAGCTCCGTTTAGCTTAAACTTGTGGAGTTACACCATTGTCGGGTCGGATTAAGGTCAGATCACGTTCTCACCACAAGCGAACCAAACTCGAGTTTGTTTGGGACCAGACCAAGACCACCTCCTCTCATGGATTTCGGTACAGTTTGTTTGATCTACACCCTAGTGCAGGGACGTGCAGAGACCTTTGGAGGGGCGGGTGCTCAAAGTCAAAAGGGGGCACATGGAGCACAAATTTGAAACATCATACAGAAACATACCTTACAATATAACCGGTTGATTTGTAGCAAACCAAATTCATAAAAAATGGCAAAAGAAGCCATACATACAGGCATACAGACATACTTTTCCCCCTCAGCACGCTGTGTGCTTAATTAGTAGCTATAACTTATGAGAGTGTGTGCAAAGTCAGACGCACACAGGATGCTGCTCACTTCACTAACTTCGTCAGTCATCTTGCAAGAATACACAGTGGCGTGCACAAATACCACTGCAAAACCTACTCACCGGACCATCAGTTGTATGGCGTCATCACAGGCTCAGCTTAAGCATAAACATAAAACAGGTATTGTAAATGTAAGTTTTAAGTATCATAAATTTAAATCTGTAAATGAAACTGTAAAATCGTAAATTAAAAACAATCATAAATGAAAAATACTGGTTGTAAATGTAATACTTACAACTTTGCTTCTCATTTTTTATTTTCACTTCAAAAGTTATGTTTACCATTCACAAATTACGGTTACAATACATTTATTTTTTACCCTTTTTTGACGGGGATGGGGCTCAATGCTCATTGGCTAGAGGGACAGGATATTGCGACCTCACTTCAGCTGAAAACAAACCCCACAGAATGAGAGGGTGTCACTACCCAATCAGTTTCATGAATTGCATTAAATCAGTCATTTTTGGTGAAGAATGAGAACTTTTGCACTTTGCAGGATTACTTACTAAAGGGTGGACTTACATAGTTGGTGGGGAGCAGATCTGCCTTAAGCAGCAGCAGGGTTGCCAGGTCTCTACTACCTTTTAACTCCTTATGGTTTTAACACCACAGTTATACACTCAAAATGTCTGTATTACTACAAGTGTTTTTATGGCTATGACTGTGGTGTACACAAGGAGTTAAATGGCAGTGAACAACTGAGTGTGAAGAGCATTTGGGTAGACTTACTAGTATTAGATAACTTATTGGAATGGGATCTGAACATATACATTTAGAGTAGAGAAAATGGGATATTTTAAGGAGGTAGGTTCTTCTTACATTATATTTACTACTACTACTACTACTAATAAAAATAATAATGCTAACAATATCTGTGATTGGACGCTCTAGAATTTAGGCCGGTGGTTGTATAGAGAGGGCGCTTTATGTCTGATATCGGGATGGAGCTTTTTGTGGACCTGGCAACCCTGCTGCTTCTTAATGCAGTTAAAATCTGTTCCCCACCATCTATGTAAGTCCACCCTTTAGTAAGTAATCCTGCAAAGTGTGAAAAACGCAAATTATTTCTTTTTAACAATCAAACATAAATGTATTAAAACAATAAAGTACAAGTTCTCATCCTTCACCAAAAACGACTCTGATTTAATGCAATTCGTAAAACTTTGGGGTTCCTTTTCAGCTGAACTCATTTCTGAATGGTAAACGTAAGTTGTGAAGTGAAAAATAAAAATGAGTAGCGAAAGTGTAAATATTACCTTTACAACCAGTATTTTTCGTTTATGATTATGTTTTTAATTTACAATTTTACAGTTTCATTTACAGATTTACATTTACGTTTACAATACTTAAAACTTACGCTGAGCCTGTTTTGATGCCATACAGTTGTGCTCTCTCTGTATCTAGCAACCTAGCTGCAGGGAATGTCGTGTGATCACGTGACGTTAGGGCAGTGAGGGCACGTCTATGTGAATCATGTGACCGACCGAGGGTAGATCTAAATTATTATTATTTTTTAATTATTATTATTTTGTGCAACAACAACAAAAAAAACATTTTGACAAAAGGGCACTTTGGGGTGAAAGTACCAAAGGGGCGGGTGCTCCACCCCCCTTATTGTTTTCACACCTGATGAAATGAACCGCATCAAGAGAGCAAACGAACCAGAGTTTGTTTTAACCAGACCAAATAGTGTTGGTGTGAAAAGGCCCTTAAACAGGCTGTTTGGAAAAAAAGGTTATAAAAATGAGCTGAACTTCCCTCATTGGTCAGGTGTCACTCTCACATGTGGGTCTTATTCTCACTCAGCTGAGCCCAGAAAAATATCAGACTAATCAAAAAGGCAGCTACTTGTGCATATATTTGTTGTGGATTGTGTCTCCTCAGTTAAAATTTCATTTAATTAGCTTTTCTACCATCAGTTGTACAGCATGCACACCTCTACATCAACAAAAAACAGGTCAGAGGCAATAAACCATGTAGGCAGTATAGCAATTATGAGATTTTGAAGGTGATGTAGTGTTCACGTGGCATTATGAATGTGACTTGGTTTCAGCCAAATTGAGAATGGGGCGCACTACAGAGCCAATCAGAAAAGAGGCCTTTAAAATAACAGTAATATGACACAGTAACAAAGACAGCCTGATATGACAAATTTATAACTAATAAACATAACTAGTATAATAGTAGGCAGTAATCATTAGCCTTGAAGACATGTCATGGCCCTGTGGCTACTGGTGTTCAGATTTACTCTTCTTTCTCCACTCAGCACAAAAAAACCCTCCCTTTACTTGCCTCTGTATGTTGTACAGTGAAGACCAAAATAAAAGGCTGTACAGCCGTAACACTACCTGCACTTTCTACTAAAAGACCATCTTTTCTAGTAGAGAAAAATATTATTAGCAGGGATATTAATAGTATAATGGATGATGTGCCATCATCCATTTGTAAACTGCATAATTTGACCTTCTTATAGGATACAACTGGAAATATTACATAAAATTCACAGACTTCAACACCATATGCTGGGCACCACTTTACAATACTCATAAACCCTTGTTAAGGGGTTATCAATTAGGTCATAAACACTTTACAAAACATAAATAACAAGCTATGAGTAAATAAAAAGTACAGAATTACATATTGCTTGCCAGAGAATGAACCCACAACAACATTCATCGGTAACACTTTATAATAACTTTCATTAATAGCTCATTAACTAATGATTAATAACTGTGAACAAATCATTAGTTCATGAGAATTTCATTAACAAATTACTAATGATTTAGTAATGATTAACTAATGATTTGTTAACACTTGCAAAAATTAATACAATCATTAGTAACTACATGAACTGTCTCATGTTCAAATTCTCATGAACTAATGATTTGTTCACAGTTATTAATCATTAGTTAATGGCTTATTAATGAAAGTTATTATTAAGTGTTACCCATTCATCTACACTGTTAAATCACTGTTAAATTTACACATATTTAGCATCATCACTTATCCACCAATAATGCTTTAATCGTCAGAAATGATATCAGCAGTGCATAATTTTGGTCCTTTCATTTTCCCCTCCCTGAAGATCCACAGCTAAAGCAAGGCATCTAACCCACATCTGCTCCACAGGTGGTTAAGGTCTGTTACACACTGCTATGTGTGTGCTGTGCTCACTATATGTGTGTATGTGCGTATTCACTGCACTAATGCATAAAATGCAGAGAATTCCATATGGGGATTAATAATAGTGCTTCTTCCTCTTCTTTCTATTTATGAATTCCAGCTCATAATTTTAAATAACACTAAACATTTCATATACACTTCACAAAGATAGCCTTATTGGAAAGTGTCACTATGAAAAAGCATGAAAAACCAGTAATACACAGTACTAAAATCCTACTCTATCAAACAAAGGTACAGAGCACATTACTGAGTAATGGTAGTATGTTAGGTGTTTGTAAACTTCTTTCAGTCCTTTTCTGTACTGTCATTTGGCAAGATTGGTTAACTGACAGTGCTGAATTGTAAACAAGGCTGAAGTCAGGACTAAATCCACCTATAGAGAACAGCTTCAGTGGGTTATGTAATATTATATAAGCCCTACTGGTTTGAGCACACAGGGCTGAATAAGATGACCTACATATCAGAAGATGTCACCACTAAAATGTTTTAAAGCAACCCAAACAGGTTAGAAAACCAGTGATTCTGAATAATGTGAACCAAAATGTATCAAAATTTATCTCCAAAACTAGTCCAAAACTAATGAAGGGCTATCAATTCTGATCCTGAGACTGACTGCTTTTACACATGTGAAAGTGAATTTAAAGTGGAACATTGAACAATGTCCTTGCACACAGAAAGAAATTGAATCTTTCTGTTTCTGAAATATTGTGGAGATGAGGATGCAGAGGTGAGACGCCAACAAGTGTATTTATTGTACAAAAACAAAACAAACACTGTGAAACAAACACAAAACAAAGCTCTGAGGGTATCCGATACGTGGATCACATGTATTGATGTTCAATGATCAACAAACTAACACACAAACACACATATACACACACAGACTGGGAAGTTATATAGCACATGTAATTAGTGACATAGCAGGGCTGATAACGAACAAGATACAGTTGACAATGATATAGGGTTGGGCGGTATTAGTGTTTTTCATACCGTGGTATGAGCTTGAGAAAATACCGCGGTATGCGGTATTATCGGTGACGGCTGCTGCAGCTGAGTGCCCCCTTCGCCCCCCAGTCCTTAGCCTGGCTAAGCTAAAAAGCCTTTCTCAAGCAGACTGTTTCACAGTCATTGTGTGGCAACACGGTTCTGAACGTTACCAGTCTTTGTAGTGTCTCAAACAGAGTCTTCTCAGTAGTGTGGCAAAACAAGAGTGTCTCTGGTAGTGGCATGGAGGAGAGAGAGCTAAACAAATGCACGTGCACCTGCTGGTGCTCCGTTTTGCTCATCGGCTCCTCCAGAGTTGCCAGGTCCAACAAAAATATCCAGCCCAAAGTCAGTCTAAAACCCGCCCTTCAGAAGCTTAAACTAGCCCATAATGAATGTCACATGTTTGAAGCAAATGGCAAAACAACTGAGTTTACCACTTAATAAATCCCTTATAAACAAAATACTACCAGTCCATCAAACCTTTTTTCTTTTCCCCCGTCCTTGCAACAGCAACTCCTGTATTTCCCCATTAACCTGGCATATTAGCTAGTGACTGTTTTCTCCTCTCTCTCTCTCTCTGTGTGTTGTTATTGTTGTGTTCAAACTTCCTTAGTGTCGACTTATACGCGTTTGCACGCCGTGTTGAAGTAATATCCTAGGCAACACCCACTTTTTTGTTGTTTTTTGGCAGCCCCGGTAATTTTTAAAAGTAGCCCAAAAAAAACACGAGGTGGACTGGATTTTCAAACAAGCCCAATTTAGCGTGAAAACAGCAAACCTGGCAACTCTGTCCTCCTCACACTCTCTCTGCTGCACGGCCAAACCAAAGCCACGCCCTATCCCAGATTAGTCCACAGTGTACACAGCCATTGGATGCCACGTAAAGAGGGGAACAGCTAATCCGCAGCTCGAAGGGAGATAACCACGTGGGGAAAGGGGAAGCAGCCTCGCTACCCTGACGCACGTAACAATAACTTTACCAGAGACCGAAATAAACAATTACTTGTTTAGTTTTGAAATAAAGTATCAAGTTTGTGTGTGTGTGTGTTTCTGTGAAACTGATGCTGTGTTTTGCTGACGTGTGAAGCACATTTAAGTCCAGGTTTTAATAGACATCTTTTTGAAATTTGCTGCATTACCTCACGTGACTAATACCGTCATAATTTTTAGATACCGTCACCATATTTAAATACCGCGGTATAACAAAATACCATTATACCGCCCAAGCCTACAATGATAAGAAGTGAGTAAGGGGTGAAGATATAAGACACTTGGAGGCTGGGGTGACACGTGAAATGAAAACAAAAGCCATGGCAGTTTGAAAATTAAACACATGGCCAGAGACAGGTAGAAGGGCGAGGTTAAGGTGGGGGTGTGACATCTATTTTACAATAGTTAAAAACTATGTTTGCCTGTTTAAAATAAATGTTGTGGGGTGAAAACTGAGGGGTCCTTTCCTAATGGGTGTAAAGTGACCCTTTGAGAAGAACCAGGAGTATTTGCTATGAGAAATTCATTCATGACAAAACAATGCTGTATAAAAACCACTTTTACCAAATGTCTACAGCATTTTACAACTGCATGTGAATTCTCATACTGTAATAAAAGACTCCCTCTTCGAAATCACAAGCCTCCACAGAGCTTTCCATAAAGAACTGATTTCAAGCTACATCTTTTCGCCATGGACAACTGTACTGTAACAGGTGCTTTGAAGCATTTGTCACATCCTTCCTCCTCAGAGGAAGCTGATCATCATCCTCACTTCAAAAAGCATCCCGACAGGGCTACTCCAATTGTGAAAAGAAATGATTCATTGTCAAGTTAGATCCATTAACCTGGAATGTGGAGAGCTTCTTTAATACAGTAGAAGGCCTGCAGCAAGGGTTCTTAACAGAAATAATGTGTGTGATTGTGATAATGGATAAAGGTATGGAAGTTATGGCAAAAGAAGTAGTATGATGAAGGAATAATATGCTGAAGTATGTTGTATTGTGTATATCATGTGTGTATTGAGAAGATGCTACATAGCTATTTCTGTTTGTCCTCAAATGCCCATTCTCTACTATACCTGTCTGTCAACTATTTTTTTTGCTCCTGTCTTTCAACTATTTCTGTTTCTCCTTAAATGGCAATTGTCCTGTTGACCAAATGACCAGTGGCTAAATTTGGCTTCTGTTTAGCCTTTATAACCCAAGATGGACCAGCTTTTAGCAGGATAACTGAGTGTGTTTGTGGCTCTGTGCACAAACATACCTGTTTTCCAGATTACGTCAGCTGATGTGAAGGGTCTGTTTTGTGGGGAATCTACACTGGGATAAAATGTCCGTCCCCCCCCATTTCTGTTCCTGTGCAAAATCCAAAATATCTCATAAAAGTTTCATAATACAGTGCTCTATAACTCTATGCTTGTGTTCTGATCTTCATCCAAGTCACAACAATAGACAAACAGTCTGCTTAAAATTAATACCACATAAAAAAAATATGTTTTCATGTTTTTATTGAACACAAAATGTAAACATTCACAGTGCAGGGTGGATAAAGTATGTGAACCTTTGGATTTAATAACTGGGTGACCCTCCTTTGGCAGTAATAACCTCAACCAAACGTTTCCTGTAGTTATAGATCAGACCTGCACAATGGTCAGAAGGAATTATGGACTATTCCTCTTCACAAAACTGTTCCAGTTCAGCAGTAGTCTTGTGATGTCTGGTGTGAATCACTCTCTTGAAGTCATGACACAGCATCTCAATCAGGTTAAGGTCAGGACTCTGATTGGGCCACTCCAGAAGGTGTTTCTTCTGTTTTGGGTTATTGTCCTGTTGCATCACCCATCCTCTGTTGAGCTTCAGTTGGTGGACAGATGATCTTAGGTTTTCCTGCAAAATGTCTTGATAAACTTGTGAATTTATTTTTCCATTGATGACAGCAATCCGTCCAGGCCCTGAGGCAGCAAAACAGCCCCAAACCATGATGCCTCCTCCACCATATTTCACAGATGGGATGAGGTTTTAATGTTGGTGTACTTTTTTTCTCCACACGTAGCTTTGTGTGTTCTTTCCAAACAACTCAATTTTGGATTCATCTGGCCACAGAATATATTCCAGTAGTGCTGTGGAACATCTAGGTACTCCTTTGCAATCTTCAAACGTTAAGCAATGGTTTCTTTTATACAGCAGTGGTTTCCTCCATGGTGTCCTTCCACCACGTGGTGAACTCCATTCTTGTTTAATGTTTTACTTACTGTTGATTTGTCAAAAAAATGTTAGCATGTGCCAGAGATTTCTGTAAGTCTTTAGCTGACACTGATTCTTCTTCACTTCACTGAGCATTCTGCACTGTGCTTTTGCAGTCATCTTTACAGGATGCCTATGGAGACTTTGTATTTGTATACGTATACAGTCTGTCTTAGTGTGGACACATAATTATCAAGGCTTTTAGAACTCTTTTGCAGAAGGCATGGTTCACATCAAGTAATGCTTCTTGAGAAGAGCAAACCCAAACTGGTGTATGTTTTCTATAGAGCAGAGCAGCTTTAATCAACATATCCAGTCTCATCATATTGAATGGCTCCAGGTTGGCTGACTCCTGGCTCCTATTAGCTTATGGAGAAGTCATTAGCCTAAAAGTTCACATACTTGTTCCACCCTGCACTGTGAATGTTTACATGTTGTGTTCAATAAAAACATGAAAACATATAATTTTTTGTGCAGTATTAAGTTGACTGTGTTTGTCTATCCCAAAGTAATCCCAAAAGCTTCAAAAAATTTTTTTGTAACTAAGTGTCTTTGAAAGAAACCAGTAATTGACAAACAGTGCCCTCCAATGTGTTTGTAACAAAGTAATATTCTTTATATTTTTAACAGGGTTCATACACCTTTTACAAGGTAACATTCAAGTACTTTTCAAGCACGTCCAAGGCCGAAGTTTTTTCAGCACCTTTCAGCTGTGGCAAATTAATAACGGTGATATCTCTAAACTGCGATTCAGTGATAATCAATATATCGCAAAACTATTCTCCACACTTCACAGCGACTATGCTACTGAGAAAAAAAATACTTCTAAGTAAGTAAATAGCAGGAATTATGGATTTATTGGTGTTAGTTTCACACAATTTAAATACCAATGTTCTTCACCGCATGTTTATCTTATTCATTTGATTGAGCAGTTACTGTAGTATGTCAAATATGGGGATGAGTTGAGAGCATTTATACATACATATACTCAAAATTATTGTTTTGCTTTTTGTCACACTGCAAGAGATGGTTTTATGTTTATGTCTTTTCATCAGATTTTGATGCTTCTTTCTTAAATATAATTAAAAACAGGAGGAAAGTGTTATTTACAATGTTTATTCTCAATACATTTACCATTAAGATTAAGGTGTTAGACTTGGAGTGTAGTAAAACATAAGCACAAACACTATGCACCTATGGCTAGCATTGTTGGCCTGTTGGGAGCACTGGCTAAAAGCCCTGTATTTTGTAATGCTGGGAGTGAACAGAGGTGGGCTACTTAACTTTGTACTTGTTATCATGTTTCACTACACCCAAAGCCCATTTCAGACCAGAGTTCTGCTTTAAAGTCATTTACTTCTCATATGCCAAGATGTATGTACAGTCCCTTGCAAATGGGTGACACTGGATTTTATTTAGGGGTATCAAAGTACTGAGGGCTGAATACTAATGCACAATACACTTTCCAGATTTATATGTATTTAAAAATTGTGGAAAAATATCTATAAATTCCTCTCAGTTCACAATTACTTGCTATTTTGCATTGGCCTACTGCACTAAATCCTAAAAAATACAGTCGTTTGTAGGTGTAATGTGGAAAAGTTAAAGGGGAATGAATATTTTTTCAGAGTACTGTACATTTGTCTACTGTAGTGGAGAAAACTGACTGATGACAAATCGAACTGTATACTGTACTCTGATTTACTCACGTTGGCTAAATGCAGTAGTACGTTTTGCAGAATAATGTTGATAGATGCTAAACAATTTTCGTTATGTTCACGGCATATGCCATTAATGGTCGTGCTGTAACTGGCATGCAAAACTAGCGTTACATTTTATCACACACCACGCTTCGTAAAAATCAGCCTGCAAAACCGCCAGCTGGTGGTGCGCATACATACGCTAGCAGGCTAGCTAACGCAGCCTCCCATCCAATGATCTATATTACTGGATAGGACACTGCCTATTCACTAGAATTGAGGCCGGCGCGACGTCATGGAGCCGCCATGTTGTGTGGAAGTGAAGCTTGTAAACAATGGCACAAGACCAGCACTGCTGCCTTCTCAAAGCTCTAACTTCACTAATAATTGTCCGATTTTCAAAATGTAAAGTTCTTTACAAAGAGGATAAAAAGCTCTTTAACATTAATCAAAGTATTAAAATGGTTGATGACATGTTAGGCTACAATCGACTTTTGAATCTGTCGTAGCTGACATTTTCTCTAGGCCTTACTGCTTGCATGACTTCTAATGGCTGTAAAATCGTTAATAATGGTTCGATTTTCAAGTTATTTACAAAGAAGACAAAGAATTAAATTGAGTAATGCTGCTATAGCATGACCATTGACATAAATATAGCCATGTTTTCTTGCCTTGCTGATACTAGCTAGTAACCGATGGCTCTACACAAATTATAAATTTTTTCAACCTGTCGA
>BRDA01007042.1:18852-29826 GCA_036984385.1 Crenuchus spilurus
TTTTCTTCGGCTTACTCCTCTGCCTCTCGGCACACGTGTAAAAACACTGGCTCTGATTGGCTACCATAACGCTGCCTTAGCCAATCGCTTACTGACTTAAATTAAACAGGTATTACACAGAGAACTGTGACCTTTGATTAAATGGTCTTTTTTTGCCTGTGTTTCAGGTGTGAGGGCTGTGGGGCGGTCTTCCACGCCGAGTGTCGGATGCGGGCACAGCCTTGTCCACGCTGCGTTCGCCGAGAGCTTCACAAGAAGCCCTCATCATTCTGGAGGAGACATAACCACTGCGAGAACCCTGACGATGACCTCCTGAGCTGCTTCGAGCTGGACACCTGAGCTCATAAGCAGACAGCCGTCCTCTGAACTGCTCCAGCAGGCCTGCTATACCGACCACAAGCCCAGTGCTGCTGTTGCTGTTGCGTCTCTGTACCTGTGTCTCCACCACTCAGACTCTGTGGGCCCTGCAGAAGAGTTCGGTGTTTGCTGACAAGAAACAGAAGGGTCTTTTTGTTTTTGTTTTTCAATCAACTCTCTCTCTCTCTAGGGACTCTCTTACGCACTCGCTCTCTCTCTCTCATCCGCTCTTCCCCCCCCCCCCTGCCGCTCTCACCTGAGCGAGATGGATTCACAGAGAGACAATACTTCAGTCCCTGAAGAGGAGAGGTTTCATAATGATACCAATTTGCCCTCGCCTTTCATCTACCAAATGACAGCCGGGCCAACCGACAAATGCGGACCGAGCGGAGTACACTCACATACTGGCACGTAAACACACTCCTGCAGTCTGACAGGAAATAATACACTCTGGAAAAAATTAAAGCCAATAATACAAGCAATTTTCTCTGCACAAATAGAGCATCTAATCCATTAATGGACGTGCTAAAATCAGACGTCCTCAGTTTGGAGGTTCTTGCCACCCTGTACTTGGCACTACAATAAAGAAATGCACAAGCATTGTCCTTGCTGAGTGGCTGTAGATGTAGGCCGTCTTCCTCTCTGCGTAGTGTCCCTTCATACCGTCAGTCATTTGCACTTCAGGAAGTCTGGTTTGGTCTCGTTTTCCAAAGCAAAGCTTCCTTTTGCCGTATCTGAAGTGTGAAGGCTTGGGGAACGCGAGCAACATGACTAGTATATAACTTCTGAGGTCATATAAATTAAATAGCAGCGTTTCAGGCATCTAGTCCTGTACAGCTGGATCTGAAGTTTATCGCTGCTCAGCGGCACTGCAGCTGAGCCTCGCTCCCTTTGCCAATCTCTGGCTCTCTGATTACAAACTACCCTCGGCCACAAGCTCCCAAATTACAGTCCGGAGCTCCGGCGCTTTGTTTAGCATTGGTAGAGCCCGTTTCGCAAGGAACGCGAAGAAAACCCCGTCCACTGACGGGCTCGTTACTCACATCGCCCAACCGACCACTGCTCTGGATCCGTATCAGACGGCCCTCTCCCTGGGTGTGCGCTCACACTCCATTTTCCAGCTACTTGAACTGAGCATTGGCAATAATATGGCTGATTTTGCTTTTTGCTGCCTTATTTGAACTCATTTGTCTTCTTTTTCTCCCAAAGGGACAAAGCTTTGACAGTGCAGAATGATAGACGCTTGCCTGAATGGTTTTTTTTTCCTATGCAAACTAGATGGGCTAAGTGACCTTTTCTCAGCCATCTCCTGTTTATCCCCATCATAAGCATGTTGCAGACGTTGTCTCTGAGCTCCTCTTGGACTCCACCAGCAACACAAACTCTTAATGGAGTTAACTGTGCTCTACTCCAGCAGGCTCATGTATAACCTCAACGTTGCCTGCAGCATCTGTAGGAGCCTGAGGGGCTGATAGCGGATGTTTAGAAGATGTTTGACTACTTGAAGGACAAAACGTAGTATTTATTGTTCTAGATAATGGCCGGTAGAGGAGCTCTTAAGGGAACAAGGAGTTGGTTGTGTTCGTGGCCGATTATCATCAATCCTGTGGATCTTTTGTTTCTTTATTAACATGTTCTTGTGTTTACTGCTAAAATATTGTTTACATGCAGCATTTTCGTTTTGTTTCCCTGATATGTTGAAGAGCCAGTTTTGACTTGAATGCAGCTCTGTTACATTTGCACCAAGAGTACTTTTAAAGGAAGGGACCCAAAACCTCAAGTCAAGACGTGCTTAGAGTCCGAATTTGGCTCGTTTAGTTTAGAACTGGAGCGCGGTTAACGTTGCTGACAAACACTAGAACTCTGTAGTCACTGAGACAGTCTGAGTTAAAGGAAGTAGGATGAGGAGTCTTCTGCCAGCCCTGCTGCTGTCTGAAGTTGCTGTGTAGTGGTAGTTTAATTCATTTCCGTAGTTCACAGTCATACTCTGTCATCATGTGGTCTGTGAGACCTTAGTTAAGATCTGTGTGCAGTTTGAGAGAAGTCCTGCTGATGGTCACGGGTCTATTTGGGTGTCTATTGGACTCTAGTGTTTGTTAGCAAAGTTAGCTTAGCAGCTACACTTCTAAACTAAAGAAGCAAGATTTGGACTCTTGGTGGGTCAAATACACCTGAGTGTGTGAGGTAAGGAGAAAACTCAATGATATTTGGGGGAAGGGTTCCTTTCGTGTGTGTGTGTGTGTGTGTGTGTGTGTGTGTGTGTGTGTGTGTGTGTGTGTGTGTGTGTGTGTTTGAAATATGACGAGCGGAGAAAAAAGGGTTATTGTGCCAGTCACTCAGAATTTCATTCTATTTATTGAGTCCTCTTCTATCCTTTTCTTCTCTTTTCCTCTCTTCTCTCCTCTCTTCTTCTCTCCTCCTCCTCTCTTCTCTCCTTTTCTGTTCTCTCTTCTCTCCTCTTCTCTTATCCTCTCTTCTCTCTTCTTCTCCTCTTCTCTTTTCCTCTCTTCTTCTCTTTTCTCTTCTCTCCTCTCTCCTCTTCTGTTCTCCTCTCTTCTCTCCTCTCTTTTCCTCTTCTCCTCTCTTCTTTAATCTTCTGTTCTCTTTTCCTCTCTTCTCTCCTCTCTTCTTCTCTCCTCCTCCTCTCTTCTCTCCTTTTCTGTTCTATCTTCTCTCCTCTTCTCTTTTCCTCTCTTCTCTCTTCTTCTCTTCTCTCCACTGCCTTCTCCTCTTATCCTCTCTTCTCTCCTCTTCTCTACTTCTCTTTTCCTCTTCTTTTTTCTCTTCTCTCCTCTTCTCTCCTCTTTTTCTATTCTTCTCTCCTATCCTCATTTCTTCTCCTCTCCTAGCCTCTTTTCTCCTTTTCTTCTCCTCTTCTCCTCTCCTCTCCTTAACTGCCTGCCTTAAACTGAAAGCCAGTGCGTCAGCCTGTTGATGTTCTCCTGTTGTCATACTTTGGTAATGCAGTTTGTGTAAAACTAAAGGAATTTGGTACTAATCTAATCAGACGTCTATGCCAAAAATGAAGGCACAACCTTTTATTCAATTATTCATCATTCCATTTTAATTTCAGGACTTTCACTGACCTTCAGAGACTGTTGTGTCAGTGCCACAAACCCGTTACAAAGTTGTTTTGTTGTCCAGATTCACACTGTTGGTCTTTCAGGGCTGATTTTTCTTATCAGAAGTGTGCAAATGTCATCATAAGATGTTGTAACACACTTTAACCAGTTCAGACACAGTCCCAAAAGTCAGCCAGTTCCCAGCTTTTCACAGATATACAGTATAACATTAAAACCACCTTGTGTTTACACTCACTGTCCGTTTTAGACCAGACAGATGCACTTTGTAGTTTTACTGTTACAGACTGTAGTGCATCTGTTGCTCTGTGTACTTTATTAACCTCCTCTCACCTGTTCTTCAGTGGTCAGGACCCTCACAGGGCACCTCAGCACTGCAGTGACACTGATGGTGGTGTTTTTCGCTGATGTGAGTGGATCTGACACCGTGGAGCAGCTGTAGTGTTTAACACTGTCCACTCTATTAGACACGCCTGCCTTGTTGGAGCTTGTAGATGTAAAGTCAGAGACAGCAGCTCATCTGTTGCTGCACAGTTTGTATTAGTCCTTCCTCAGTGGACACCGGACGCTGTTGGCTGGATATGTTTGGTTTGGTGGACTATTCTAAGTCTGGCAGTGACACTGAGGTAACATCTCCTGCAGCTCTGCTGTGTCTGATCCACTTGTACCAGCACAACACACACTAACACACAACCACGGCAGGGAAATTCCCAATGCTGAGAATGATCCACCACCCTAATAATAGCTGCTCTGATCATTGAAGAACAGGTGAAAGGAGGCTAATAAAGTATACAGAGAAACAGATGGACACTCTGTAGAACTACAAAATGCACCTGTAAGGTCAGTGTAGATACAAGGAGGTGGTTGTAATGTTCTGCTTGCTCAGCGTATAGCAAAATAGTGAAATATTCAGTCCCTTTTAACAATACAGCTTTAAACTCTCTCTATATACAACAGGTTCTTTTAGTTCTATAAAGAACTGTTTTCTTACTAATCAATTGTCTGTTATTGTTGTTATAATAACAATAATAATAATAATTATTATTATTATAATTATTATTTTTTTCTTAATATTATTGTTAATAATAATATTATTATAATTATTATTGTTATAATTATTGTTATTATTATTATTGTTAATATTATTATTATTTATTTTTTTTCTTAATATTATTGTTAATAATAATAATATTATTATTATTATTGTTATAATTATTGTTATTATTATTATTGTTAATATTACTATTATTGTTAATATTATTATTATTGTTAATATTATTATTATTATTGTTCTTATTATTATTATTGTTATTATAATAAGGATATAATGAAGTCTGTAAGAATGTGATAATGTCAGTGAAATGAGTCTTGAACTAAGCACAGTTAAGAAAACATCTTTATAGACGTTCTATAGAGAATCTGCTGTATATATAGTCCTTTAAAGCATCTTTTACGTAATTCTGGTGAATGTGGCGTGAACAGGCTTTGCCATATCATAAATCTTTGTCTCGAGCATTTCAAAGCATTGTGGGATTGCTGAAAGTGAGATTTATTCTGAATTACAATGATCACCATTGTTCATTGGCAGTGGGCCACGTTTATCAAATGTCTCAAAACCGCTGATCTAGGATCAGTTTACATCGTTTGCGCAGGTCTGAATACAGCCTAGGTTCTGATCTCAGGTCAGTGTTCTCGATTAATCCGGACCATTGTTGGGAAATAATGTGCTAGTTGGTGTTAGCAGCCAAATTAGCTCCTTTTCTGTTTCCAGTTGTAAATGCTTGACTGATCTGAGCTGAACTAGTAGATGTTTGCTAGGCTAAACTGGGTTGGTAGGATTGTAATTGTGCACATGCAGCCTGTTAGACTTGATGGTTGGGAGTATTATTGGATAGATGGTTATTTATCTTGTATTATTAGCACTGTTGTAATGTTATCTTCAGGGATTTTAAAACACTGGAGAGGGGGAGGGGAGTGATACTGAAGGACAAATTAAGGGAACTGAGCACAGTGGACGTCCTTTCTGAACATTGTTGCATTCATTCAGTACACCAAATCTGTCTTTTTCTCTATACTTCATTTGTTATTTGTAGCAGGTGACGAGTTAATCCTCCAGGCTGTGCTCTACTGTATATCTCAAATATCTGTATGAGTAGTTGGATTCATCTGTATTTATTCTGTGTATTTATTTTCCTTGCGATTCGACTGCTTCCCAGGCCGGATCTTCTTCCCTTTTCTTCCTCTCATATCCAAAAGCTCTATACCACAGACAACCTCTTATGCAAGCACAGATTAGGATTTCAGTGTTGGTTCCTTTGCTCTTGTTTTTGTTTTCGCCACTGATGCCAATAAAGCGAGTTACTTAACAAACCCAGCTCCTGTGTCGTGTGGATTAAACCTTGATTCCGAGCTGTGCCTGAATATTAGCTTCTTTCCTGATCTGGGTCCAAGGTGAGTCCCTTATTCGAGTGGAACAACTGGATCACTGCTTGTGTTTCAGGACTACAAACTACCCTGCCGGCAGGCCCGAAAAGGGTCCAAACACTGACTCACTGGCTAATCCCAAATTAAAAACCACACACTTGTATCGGGTTTTTTGACTTGACCGAGACCGCAATGTCAGGCTTGTAATTTTTTGTAAACTGATGCATTGTGGGACAGACCCACTACTTGTTCACTTATTTCATGTCTCTCTTTTCCTTTAGAGAACAAAAATTAGCCACAATTAGCTTTCAACAGCCTGTTCAGAAGAATTTAGGCCAAAATGTATTCATGTATTCAGGCCACTGAATCCCAGTCATTTGTGAATCATTATAAACACAGAACAAGTCAAGTTTATTTATAAAGCACTTTTTACAACTGACATCACAAAGCAGCTTTACAGGGTTAATAACTACAAACATCAAATCCCCAGTGAGCAAGCCAACGGTGACAGTGACAAGGGAAAACTCCCTCAGAGCTGGAGGAAGAAACCTTGGGAGGAACCGGGCTCACATGGGGGACCCATCCTCCTCTGGTCAACTAATTATAAGTTCTTGATGAAGCACATAATCCTGTGATGCTGTTGTAATGTTCAGGTACTGATATGTTTACAGTAGTGAAACAGGAATGATGATAAAGGTAGCAGCCAGTTAAGTCCATATAAACTTGATTGTTGTCAGTAGAGTAGGGCATCTGGAGCAGGTCACAGTAGTTGGTCATTGGTGGGCAGCTGGTCTAAGGTGGCATCATTCAGAGATAGTATTCAATCTTCCATCAGCGTTGGACCGGACCGGTGGGCAATCACTCAGAAAAAGACAAAGATGGAATTAGTTCTGTTTGGGTCACAAGGATTATGAGACTTATCAGAGTATGGCTATTGACTCCAGCAGAACTATCTAGAACAGCCTACCTAAAAGGAGAGAGCCAGAAGGTAAACAGACACGGGAGCTCCCAGAGACACTATTACTATACGCTTCTATACAGCTGCAAATTCAGCTACTTCCTTCACACTCTGGCCTTTAGCACCCAAATACAATCACTCCTTATCAGTAACATCTGCTTTGTGACCCATTTTCCACACATCTAATGAGACATTCACTCCACTGTACCACCTCTTCTCAACCAATGAATCCCATCACACACCCCGCAGGTAGCATCCTCAGCTTTCCTTGTTGCTCTTGTGTTCATTATAGAGTTTAACTGGTCCACTTGCAGGTATTGCCATTCTGCATGTGGCACAACTGATATGCCATTAAGACACACTACATGTTTGAGACGTCCATTCTCAGTAGCTTCACTACAGGGGCTCTAGAACATCACACAAATTTAGTGGTTTCTGAGATGCTACCAACCTTTACCTGGTACCCTGTTATCATGTCCTTTTGGACATCAGTCAGATCACATCCTTTACCCATCATGTTGGTTTTACACTCTGCTACAACTGACTGGTGTGCTCATGAGCCGAGTTCATTCCAAACCAAATTCAATTCAAAAAGTGACTCATAGATTCATTACACACAGAGAGTCTATTTCAAGAGTTTATTTTTTAATGTAGATGTTTATGGCCGACAGCCAATGAAAACCCAAAAGTCAGTATCTCATCAGCTCGTCTGCATTGTTGGGTCTGGTGTCACTCATCTTCCTCTTGACAGTAGCTCATAGATGCTCTGTGAGGTTTAGCTCAGGTGAGTTTACTGCCCAGCACAGTGATACTGTGCTTATTAAACCAGGTGTTGGTACTGTTGGCAGTGCCAAGTCCTGTTGGGTAAATTAAATCCACATCTCCATAAAGCTTGTCAGCAGATGGAAGCATGAAGTGCTCTAAAATGTCCTGGTAGATGGCTGCACTGACCTTGGACTTGATAAAACAAAGTGGACCAACACCAGCAGAACTCGAAGCATTGGGGACTGTGTGCCTCTCCACTCTTCCTCCAGACTCTGGGACTTTGATTTCCAAACGAAATGCAAAATGTATTTTCCGTGATGGTTTTGGGGCCACGTTATGAATTGAATTTTAACTTTTCTATGATATTAAAAATGTTTTAGATGCACCTGTGTATCATATTTTCAAATATTTATAGTTATTTGATGTTTATAAGTGTGGTACTTATTATAATATATATATATATATATATATATATATAATTTTTACCTGTACTCTCTAGGTAACAAAAACTCCTTTACGGAATGAGTCCTGCTTCGTTTGTTAACAGAGGGATGTCTCTCTAAGCCGGTGGTTGACCACCCCAGTTGCCTCCTCCCTGCTTTACTTTGTCAACCCCCCTCCCCTCCCTTTTTCCTCTGCTCGAGCAGCAATTTGTCCTGGCCTTAGCGAGCTCTAAAGCCTCTCTCTGACACACAGTAATCCACCAGGATCTAGCCACTGCCGATGGGCCGGAACATGCCTGGCCCTCCACCTGTGTAAGGAAATGGCATCGGTTGCTTTCAGTGTGTCCTCAGAGTGAAGTCACTCCGATGATCCCAAACTCCATTAAGTTCTTAATGTTTGACAGGCCGGAGTTGAAAATTCACCTCCTCGTCTCGTCTTAAATGGCTTCCTTCACACATATCCAGACCTGCTGTGCTCTTGTCGAGGCGTTTTTTACGTGCCAAGCAGATGAGAACGTTGTTTTTTTTGGTCTGTGTGTCTAAACACAATGAACAATAGGTTCTTTATTATGTGGATTTCATTTGGACGCACCACCAAGCCCAGCAGCCGCTGGTGAATTATGTCCTGTGTGGTAATGTGTTGTATGTTTGTCAGGTGATTAATAATCGGTGGTGACAAATGAAACGTGACTGACAAGAAGCTGTTCTACTGTTTCCAGCTTCTTCAGTAAGTGCTGCCTCCTCCTCGGACAACAGGAAGATTGCACAAGTACAAAGGTGGGAAAAAAGTATCCAAGTTGCAGTATGTATGTGAGGGCGTCTGTTGTTTGTATGCGAGGGAGAGGGGACGCCCGTGTGTGTTGGGCCCGACTCATTTGCCCGTGATTTGTATTGAAGAGAGGGCAAATTGAACCTGAGTGTCGGCTGCGCTTAATTGTCGTCGCCAATTAGTGCATTGTCGGCAGCCACAATAGCTCCAGTGTAGCGAGGGGAACGTTTTTCTTTGTGCTTCTCCAGTGGCCCACAGGCCAGTCAAGACTCATTTAGGGGCCTGACAACATGGGGGCCCGAAATGCCAGCGAGGGGGTAGAGGAAAAAAGAAAACAAAAGAGCGGTTTAAGGAGAAAAAGACGATGGAGGGATGGAGCCGAGACAATAGAGACATGAGATGGAACGCAAGAGTCCAGTTCTGGTGGTGGGGAACCATCAAAATTTGCTGAAAGTTGGCCTCCACCCCCTCTTTGCTCACATGGACCGGACAGTGGCCCCCTCAGAAGTCCACCTGCCAGACAAAAACACACGGCCCCCCGCTACTAACGCTGACCCAGATCAACGCTGAGTAACGCTCGGCTTCGGCCAGCCGTGTCCTGCCCGCATGCCTTGACCAACTGAAACAGTGTCTGTAGTAGCGTCTGTCTGTCGCTCAGTTCTTGTAGACGTTCAGGGTTTTCTCACGTACCTGGGTTTTACTTTCAGACGTCGTTCAGATTTGTAATATTTACACAAAAGCTCAAATTGACACTTTTTAAAATCTTTAACAGTAAAATCTGAACATTTAGTTTTGCATGTTTGTGAGATTATGTGGACTACATCCTAATAAAATCACGTGTTTACATTTAGTAGTCAAAAGAGTCTGATTAGTCACTTTTATGATGTGTAATATGCAAATCAAAACGTTCCTGTTTTTATCCTGTTTTCCGTATCAAGGTAATTAAATTAAGAACAGTCACTCATTCTTGGCCACTTTAGTGTTGTCCTTGGCCATCCTGTAAGCTTCATAGTCTCTGCTGGTTTTGTAGTTGGGGTCTTTGAAAGCTGTTTGCTTGTTGTTGGTAGTTCTTTGTATGTTTCTGTAGGTTGTTTGTAGTTTATTCTGAATAGCAGTGGCAGCCAATGGCTGTTTTGGGGTACTGTTTTGGGTGTATTGGGTGGTATTTTGGCTGTATTTTGTGGTGTTTTGACTGTATTGGGTCATGTTTTTATTATATTTAGTGGTGTTTGACTATATTGGGTGGTGTTTTGGCTGTATTGGTTGGTGTTTTGGATGTATTTGTTGGTGTTTGGGTTGTATTTGATTGGTTTTATCTGTATTGGGTGGTGTTTTGACTGAATTGAATTGGTTGGTGGGGTGTTGGTTATATTGGGCAAGGTTTTTATGTATTATGCATGGTTTGGTTGTAATTTGTGGGGTTTTGACTATTGGGTGGTGTGTTTGGGCTGCATTGGGTTGTGTTTGGGCTGCATTGGGTTGTGTTTGGGCTGCATTGGGTTGTGTTTGGGCTGCATTGGGTTGTGTTTGGGCTGCATTGGGTTGTGTTTTGGCTGCATTGGGTTGTGTTTTGGCTGTATTGGGTTGTGTTTTGGCTGTATTGGGTTGTGTTTTGGCTGTATTGGGTTGTGTTTCGGTTGTGTTGTGTTGTGTTTCGGTTGTGTTGTGTTGTGTTTCGGTTGTGTTGTGTTGTGTTGTGTTTCGGTTGTGTTGTGTTGTGTTGTGTTTCGGTTGTGTTGTGTTGTGTTTTGGTTGTGTTGGGTGGTGTTTTGACTGAATTGAATTGGTTGGTGGGGTGTTGGTTATATTGGGCAAGGTTTTTATGTATTATGCATGATTTGGTTGTAATTTGTGGGGTTTTGACTATTGGGTGGTGTTTGGGCTGCATTGGGTTGTGTTTTGGCTGTATTGGGTTGTGTTTTGGCTGTGTTGGGTTGTGTTTTGGCTGTGTTTTGGTTGTGTTTTGGCTGTGTTGGGTTGTGTTTTGGCTGTGTTGGGTTGTGTTTTGGCTGTGTTGGGTTGTGTTTTGGCTGTGTTGGGTTGTGTTGGGTTGTGTTTTGGTTGTATTGGGTTGTGTTTTGGTTGTATTGGGTTGTGTTTTGGCTGTACTGAATTGATTGGTGGGGTGTTGGTTATATTGGGAAAGGTTTTGGTTGTATTAGGCAGGGTTTGGTTGTA
>BRDA01007043.1:13232-23651 GCA_036984385.1 Crenuchus spilurus
AGAGAGAGACAGAGAGAGAGGAGAGAGAGAGAGAGAGAGAGAGAGAGAGAGAGAGAGAGAGAGAGAGAGAGAGAAAGACAGAGAGGGAGAGATAGATAGAGAGAAAGATTATTAAACTTAATGGAAAATGTACAATAACAGTAAATTGTAGTTATAATACTGTCATCCTCATTAGTACAGTGGACAGAATCTCCATCCGTCATACAGAAGATGGGGCTTTAATTCCCTGATGTGTGTTTGGGGGGGCGTAGTGTGTTTGGGGGCAGCTGTGGTCTGATGATTAGGGATCCAGTCTTGTGACTGGAAGGTCACCGGTTTGATCCCCTATCAGAACATGACTGAAGTGCCCTCTAGCAAGGCATCTAACCCCCAACTGCTCCCCGGGCGCCATGGATAGGGGCTGCCCAAAGTTTCAAGCATGTGTGCTCACTGTCCCCTAGTGTGTGTGTTCCCTAGTGTGTGTGTGTGTTTCACTGCATGGATGGATTAACGTTTGTGAAAGCACAGGGCCAATAAATGTGCACTTTGACTTATAACACAGTGGTGATCAGTGTACTGTGTAACTGGTGGTCAGTGTTTATATTCTTACACCTGTATGGCGTTGAGTCCACTCATGTACATTTTGTTCAGTCGGTCTCTCCAGTAGCTGCGTGGGACTCTGGAGTAATGGATACTGCCAGAGATGTACCGGAAGGGTTTTCCATCTTTTAGGAAACAATTTCGCTCCAGATCAATGGAGAACGTCCGATCATCTGCCTGCACACATCATATATAACATCATTATAACATTCAGATACATCACAAAGTAGAACATTTTGTGAAGAATATGAAGCGACTATGACACTGAACTGACTAAATTACACCATTCACACCATTCCTATGGGAAATATTCGGCAGAAAAATGGCTGCTATGTGGAATCAGTGGGCCCAATGAAAAAGCGGAAGTGAAAGTTATGCACAAGACAGGTTTTGTGCTTGTGTGCCCTGCTTGGGTGTCCTGTATGCGGACCGGGGGGGGGGGGGGGTGGGGGGTTGCAGAGACTTTTTTGATCACACAATGTGTGATCCGCATGCGGAGCACCGGCCCTGTAAATAAGCCTCTCCAGCATGTTTATTAAGGTCACTGAAGACCCGCCCATTGCCTCATCTCATTGGTCAGTGTAGAATAAACACTTATGACACAGACGAGTTTCATACAAATAAAATAAGTCTCTCACTGAAAACAACAATTAAAAATAAACCTTCTAAAATTATATCCTGTCTATTGATCACAACATTAAATCCACTGACAGGTGAAGAACAGTGTTTATCTGGTTAAAGTGTCACTTTTCAGTTAAGGTGTGACATGTTACTGGGTAAGTATACTAGACAGTAAGTGTACAGTCTACTGTATTGCCTAAAATAAACTGTTTACATTACAGTGTTGTTCACAGAGTTATGTTTATAGTGTGTTGACAGTGTTGTTGTTTTCAATGTATTGTTATTAAGTTTACAGTGTTAAGTTTACACTGTTTATACATGTTTACAGTGTTGATGTTAGGTTAATAGTATTATATTTACACTGTATTTACAGTGTTGTTATTAGGTTAACAGTGTTGTTAAGTTTACAGAGTCTTTACAGTGTTGATGTTAGGTTTACAGTATTATATTTACACTGTATTTACAGTGTTGTTATTAGGTTAACAGTGTTGTTAAGTTTACAGAGTCTTTAAAGTGTTGATGTTAGGTTCGCAGTGGTGTTTACAGTGTTGTTAAGTTTACAGAGCCTTTACAGCGTTGTTAGGTTTACAGTGGTGTTTACAGTGTTGTTAAGTTTACAGAGCCTTTACAGTGTTGATGTTAAGTTTACAGTGGTGTTTACAGTGTTGTTAGGTTCACAGTGGTGTTTACAGTGTTGTTAAGTTTACAGAGCCTTTACAGTGTTGATGTTAGGTTTACAGTAGTGTTTACAATGTTATTGTTAGGTTAACAGTGTTGTTAAGTTTACAGAGTCTATAAAGTGTTGATGTTAAATTTACAGTGGTGTTTACAGTGTTGTTAGGTTCACAGTGATGTTTACAGCGTTGCTAAGTTTACAGAGTATTTTCAGGGTTGTTGTTAGGTTTTCAGAGTGTTTACAGTTTTGTCGATTCCAGAGTGTTTACAGTGTTGTTGCTAGGTTAATAGTATTATATTTACACTGTATTTACAGTGTTGTTATTAGGTTAACAGTGTTGTTAAGTTTACAGAGTCTTTAAAGTGTTGATGTTAGGTTCGCAGTGGTGTTTACAGTGTTGTTAAGTTTACAAAGCCTTTACAGCGTTGTTAGGTTTACAGTGGTGTTTACAGTGTTGTTAAGTTTACAGAGCTTTTATAGTGTTGATAAGTTTACAGTGGTGTTTACAGTGTTGTTAGGTTCACAGTGGTGTTTACAGTGTTGTTAAGTTTACAGAGCCTTTACAGTGTTGATGTTAGGTTTACAGTGGTGTTTACAATGTTATTGTTAGGTTAACAGTGTTGTTAAGTTTACAGAGTCTATAAAGTGTTGATGTTAAGTTTACAGTGGTGTTTACAGTGTTGTTAGGTTCACAGTGATGTTTACAGCGTTGCTAAGTTTACAGAGTATTTTCAGGGTTGTTGTTAGGTTGTCAGAGTGTTTACAGTTTTGTCGTTTCCAGAGTGTTTACAGTGTTGTTGCTAGGTTTACAGTGGTGTTTACAGTGTTGTTAAGTTTACAGAGTGTTTACACTGTTGTTAGGTTTACAGTGGTGTTTAGTGTTGATGTTAGGTTTACAGTGTTGTTGTTAGGCTTTCAGAGTGTTTACAGTGGTGGTGGTGTTAGATTTACATATTGTTTACAGTGTTTTTAAATTTACAGAGTGTTTACAGGGTTGTTGTGAGTGTATATAAATGAATGATACTCACCCACACTGAGATTAAACACACAGAGAGCAGAGCTAAAGTCCTCACTGCTGTCATAACTCTTTAAAACCTTTAAAACTGAACTAAAGACAGAGATTTCCAACCAACACTGACAGTCACACTGTGTGTATCATGTGACTCTCTCTCTCTCTCTCTCTCTCTCTCTCTCTCTCTCTCTCTCTCTCTCTCTCTCTCGCTCTCTCTCTCTCTCACTTTCTCTTTGAAACGAGCAGAGTTGTGATTGTAACGCAATCACAACAGCGAAAGAAACCATATCAAAATAAAAGACGAGTACAATCCTATTTCACCTCAGAAATAAACAAATCACCATAAAAGAGTTTAAAATCACAATAAAAGAGTTTTTAACAAATCAACATAAAATATTGATATTTAATTGCAATTAATTTAGATAACGGTAATATTGATTAACATAATATGCAGTTAAAAAACTATCAATAGATAGCAAGAAGAAATGATCTGCAAATCTGCAAAACAATGTTTTTTTTAAATATCAAATATAAAAATATGTCATATTTATTTTATGGTTCTTGAAATCGTATGTGTTAGCAAACTGTTTATTTTTCAGTTCTGAGCGGTAAAACACAACCGTACCCATTTTTAGACGTGACTTTTATTTTGATAATAATTGGTTTCGTTGTGGCGCTTCACAATGCTCCCTTTTCAGCTGGGTCCTAAACTACGTCTATTGTAAATGAATCTTTTATTTAAAAAATGCTGGGACTGTCGAAGAACAACATTAGAGATACTACATTTGATTTTGTGGAGAAAAGGTTCGTGTAAAAGTGAAATATCACATTGTTGTTTGCTCTTTGGTGGTTTTGTTAAATGTATAACTTAAAATCTAAATTCATTCTGTAATAACAGATACGAGTCTAACCCAGTCAGTACTCCCATCAACCACATACTATATACCATACAACAGTCTACTGATAAACTAGCATCATTATTACCACAACTGTCACCATCTTCTTCATCATCATCCTTACCACCAATGCCACCACCACTACCATCATCATCATCCTTACCACCACTGACATGGCCATCATCACTATCACCACTAGTGCTATTACCATATTACCAATACTATTATCACCACCACCACCATTGCTATTAACAATGCCATCATCACCACCATCACTATCATCATGTCTACTATCACCATCGTCATCATTATCATCATCCTTACCACCAAAGCCACCACCACCATCATTATCATTTCCACCACCATCGTCATCATCCTTACCAAAAACTATAAACTAACACTATCATCACCACCACTACCAACATCATCATCATCATCCTAACCACCACTGATAACACCATCATCATTATCATAATTACCACCATCGCTATCAACATCACCATCATCATCGTCTTCTTCTTTTATTCTATTATACTATTATCAGCATCATTGTTGTCCTGCCACCATCATTATCTTCATTATCATCACAATCATTATCGTCATCATTGTCATCATTACCAACATCACTATCATCACTATTACCAACATCACCATCATCACCATTATCATTATCTCCTTAACTGTCATTACCACTACCACCATCATTATCTTTGTCATAAGAGGGTGTAGCACTAAATTTTGGGGCCCAGGCACAGTAATTAACCCATAAACTAAACTGACCATTCAGATAAAGATGTTCACTCTGTGTGTGTGTGTGTGTGTGTGTGTGTGTATGTGTTGTTCTTTGGCTTTTTCTTTTTAAAGCAGTCCAGCCTGAACAATAATACAGCCATTATATCTCTGAGCTGAGTCAGCACAGCCATACACTTCATCCTTACACACACACACACACACGCACACGCACACACACACACACACACACACACACACACACACACTCTCTCACACACACAGGACACGTGTGTATAACATAATAATTTAAATATGTATAATATACTCTGTGTACATTAAAATGCTGAGAATAATAAAGAATGTCTAAATGTTCAAACAGTTTAACAGACAGAACTTTCTAAATCATCTAAAATATTTAGTAGTTTACACTTAATCATTTACATGTAAACCTCAGTCCACCAGGGGGGAGTAGAGCATAACAATTACAGGCCAAAGGCAGGACCTTTAGCATAAAAGATGAACGTTTAGTTTAGGAGAGGATGATTATTTTTAAATTCAGCAGAAAATGAGTAAATTAGTTTTTTATCTTAATTATAAAATCCAGAGGGGAAATTCTTTACACATAATTAAATATTTAAGACGCTGACTGGTTTTGTGTGAAACATTCCGTTCTAGACACTAAAACCCCATAAAAACATGAGCGGGAACCACAAAGAACCCCAAAAAAACATGAGCAGGAACCACAAAAAGGATATTAACACTCTAAGAACATAAGGAAGAACCACAGAACCAAACTCCCTAAGAACATAAGGAAGAACCACAGAACCAAACTCATTAAGAACATGAGGAAAAACTAAGAACCACACTCCCTAAGAACATAAGGAAGAATCAAAGAACCAAACTCCCTAAGAACATGAGGAAAAACTGAGAACCACACTCCCTAAGAACATAAGTAAGAACCACAGAACCAAACTCCCTAAGAACCTGAGGAAAAACTAAGAACCGCACTCCCTAAGAACATAAGGAAGGACCACAGAACCAAACTCATTAAGAACATGAGGAAAAACTAAGAACCACACTCCCTAAGAACATAAGGAAGAACCACAGAACCAAACTCCCTAAGAACATAAGGAAGATGTCACGCCCCCTGCTGACACAGACGCGGACAAGCAACATAAACTTGACCCACTTTCGCCACAGACACCACAGGATCCAGCTCAGCACTCACGCCCACATCGCTCCGCCTCCCCTGAGTACTAAACAAGCTCACCTGAGACTCATTACCGAAGACTATATAGCTTAACCTCAGTCGCCCCTCTGGGCGAGTTATTGCCAATCCTGTGGTTGCCTTAACAAGCGTTCTTCTCTCTGGTTTTGTGATTATTAGAATTCTGTTTTGGATCTTTGCCTGTCTTCGACCTCGAACCTGATATTCCCTCTGTTCCCGTTTGCTCCCTCTGACCTCGGACTGTTTTTTCGATTTCGACTCTGCATTGTTTTTTCGATTTCGACTCTGCATTGTGTATTACTTTAAGTAAAAGAGTTTACTGGCTTATCTGCGTTTGTCTGCCTCACTGATTGTTACAGAAGAACCACAGAACCAAACTCCCTAAGAACATGATGAAGAACCACAGAACCACACTCCCTAAGAACATAAGGAAGATCCACAGAATCGAACATTATAAGAACATAAGGAAGAACCACAGAATCGAACATTATAAGAACATAAGGAAGAACCACAGAATCGAACATTATAAGAACATGAGGAAGATCCACAGAATCGAACATTATAAGAACATAAGGAAGAACCACTCAGAGGAACCAAACTCTGTAAAAGTGTAACATACATTTACATTTGAGGCATTTAGCAGATGCTGTTATCTAGAGCGACTTAAAAAAATCTTTAAAATAAAAGTGCTTTGCTGAAGACACCTCAAGCTTACATGCTGCCAAATACAAAAGTTAGTATTGATGCTTAGATACACAATACTCAACATACACTACCTGAATGTCAATAGAGACATGAGTAAAGTCATAATTAATAAGTAGGATAAGAGCACTTGGAAAAAGTCTTCAGTTGACATTTGAAGTGAGCGACTCTGCCATTCAGACATTTGAGGTAAGTTTATTCCACCATTTAGGTGCCAGAGCAGAGAAAAGTCTGGATGCTTGTCTTCAGGGCGGCACGGTGGCTTAGTGGTTAGCACGTTCGCCTCTCAGCGCTGAGGTCTTGGGTTTGAGTCCCCATCTGAGTGGAGTTCTCCCCATGTCCATGTTCTCCCGATGTCTGCGTGGGTTTCCTCAGGGGACTCCGGTTTCCTTCCACAGTCCAAAAAACATGGAGATCAGGTGAACTGGATACTTTAAATATTACCCAGGTGTGTGTATGTATGTATGCCCAGATATGGTTGGCTCTCTGTCCTGTGTGATCTCCCTAGTGCTTGATGCAGTCCTCCAGGTGGACGGTCGCTTCCGGTTGACTGGCTGACGCTTCTTGCTGGTGTGTGTAAATGTGTAAACCATCCATGGGTTTGAGAAAGGCGCTGAGAAAGAAGATACATGACCGAATTTCGGCGCATTGAAGACGAGTCGTGCCACTGCATTCTGGATCAGTTGCAGGGGCCTGATGGCACACATAGGGAGACCAGCCAGGAAGCTTTGTTAACATACTGGTTTTAATGTTGTGGCAGATCGTTGTATGAAACATGATGAAGCATTCCTTTAATCTTAAACAGGATGAGGATGATGGGAGTCTTTGTGTAGAGTGACCCCAGCAGATTCCAGAAACCACAGTGAGGTCAGCACTACTGCTCTGTTTCTCTTATGATTCATCGCATTCCTTTACCAACAAACAAACAAACAAACAAGTGATCAGACCTACTCAGCGCTGGGAGATAGAAGAGGGGAATTCTGGGAAAAGACCAGTCAGACATTCTCAGAACAAAAAGACAGTAAAACTGTTCTTTCTCACGGATCCCTCTCTGTTATGGTTTAACACTACAAGCTGGATTTTCAGTGTGTATCTCGTCCTGCAGTGTTCAAGACATTAACTCCAAATGTGTGCCACACTGACCAATGTGCTTGCTCAAAGAGAATTTAATCCATCCATGCAGGGAAGCCAGTACATAATACAATACAGTATACCCAAGTGCACTAGTGTGCAGTCTGCACTTGAGTAGTTGAGGTTTACTTGGGTTTCAGTCACATCCTTCCAGTTCAGGTGTTGAACCGGCAATCTTTTTGGCAAATGGCAAGTTCTTTAACCACAAGCTCATGGCTGTCTGATTGTTTGGTGCAATTACGCAATGTATGATTGTGTATAGCTTGTTTACTTAATTAATTAAAAAGTTTCATTGTAGCATTGATTTTTCGCAAATAGGAACGAACGTGGTGCAAACATTTAGGCACTACTCAAATGTAACAGTGCTATAAATACACTTGTAACACCTAACTAACCACATGGGCTACCACAGCAACGACTGGGCAACACCTGAGCAACTACCTGAGACACTATGGCAACCGTCTATATCAAAGCAACTGCCTAGCAACACCCTAGCAACCATTAAACAACAACTTGGCAGCCACCTGAAATAGCATAGCAATTACCTCGCAAGACTGTAGCATCCATCTAGTGTTCACTTAGCAACACCACAGCAACCAGTTAGCAACCACTTAGCAACTTCATACTATATACTATATCATACTATATAGGATACTATAGCAACCACTAATCCTCAGCACAGCAACCACCAGGGATATCATAGCAACCAATTAGCAACCATGTTAGATACCTTAGCAATCATATTGGATACCATAGCAACCACCTAGCAAAACCATACCAACTAACTAGCAACCCTATAGTGAAAAAAGTGAAAGTGATACATTGACTAATGTGAAAACACCTTCACAGACACTAATAAACACACACACTAGGGGGCAGGGAACACAGTGTATTGGGCAGCCCTTTCCACTGTTCCCAGAGAACAGCTGGGACTTACATATTTTACTTAAGAGCATTTCGGTAGTGTCCTCAGGTGATCAAACCATCAACTTTCTGGTTACATGATTGGTTCTTTAAGCACAAGCCCATGGATGCCCCCCTTTGATTTGGTCCAGGATCCATGTTTTAGTTTTCTTTCTGTCAAAGGTTCTCTCAAACTCATCTCAGACACCAAAGATCAAATGCATTAATGTTCTTCCTGTATTGCTTTTTTAATTGCCCAGCTGTCATATCAATAAAAAACCACCTAGAAGACCACAGTCTAGACAATTCTGATCTATGTTTGGAGAGACAAATCAATACATGTGAAGATCTTTTCCAGTTTTTATTCTTAGTGGTCAGGTTCTTTATTCTGGAAAGTTACAGATTTCTACATCTTCTGTAAATTTTCTACATTCTGAAAGTTAACATGTCTGAATAATTTTTATGAGAAATCCAGGAGCAGAATAAGGCCCGTTTCTCTCTCAGACACTCACAGTCACTCTGATGATCTAACTGACCACAGCTCATAATGGATGGTGGTGTGGGCAGCTGATATTGGATTTTATGTTCCAGTAAAGTGGCTAAGAGGAGTTTAGATGCTGGCACATGTTCAGCAGCTCAGTACATGTGACTGTCTGAGGGGACTGAGTGGTCACTGTGTCTAACTGAGGGGTCACTGTGCTCTACTGTTGTTAAACATTAAAGCTGTTGTGTTGTTAAACTTTAGGGCTGTATGCCTGTAAGGCTGTCATGTTAGACTTTAGGGCTGTAAGCCTGTAAGACTTTAGCGTTAGAATTAGGGCCGTAGGCCTGTAAGACTCTAATTTTAGACTTTAGGGCTGTAGGCCTGTAGACTGTAGTGTTAGAATTTAAGGCTGTAGGTCTGTAAGACTGTAGTGTTAAATTTTAGGGCTGTCAGCCTGTAAGGCTGTAGTGTTAGAATTTAGGGCCTTAGGCCTGTAAGACTGTAGTGTTAGACTTTAAGGCTGTAGGTCTGTAAGACTGTAGTGTTAAATTTTAGGGCTGACGGCCTGTAAGGCTGTAGTGGTAGAATTTAGGGCCTTAGGCCTGTAAGACTGTAGTGTTAGACTTTAAGGCTGTAGGTCTGTAAGAATGTCGAGTTAGACTTTAGGGCTGTCGGCCTGTAAGACTGTAGTGTTAGACTTTAGGGCTGTAGGCCTGGAAGGCTGTAGTGTTAGAATTTAGGGCTGTAGGCCTGTAAGACTGTAGTGTTAGACTTTAAGGCTGTAGGTCTGTAAGAATGTAGTGTTAGAATTTAGGGCCATAGGCCTGTAAGGCTGTAGTGTTAGAATTTTGGGCCTTAGGCCTGGAAGGCTGTAGTGTTAGAATTTAGGGCCGTAGGCCTGTAAGGCTGTCGTGTTAGATTTTAGGGCTGTAGGCATGTAAGGCTGTAGTGTTAGAATTTAGGGCCTTAGGCCTGTAAGGCTGTCATGTTAGACTTTAGGGCTGTAGGCCTGTAAGGCTGTAGTGTTAGAATTTAGGGCCTTAGGCCTGTAAGACTGTAGTGTTAGACTTTAAGGCTGTAGGTCTGTAAAAATGTAGTGTTAGACTTTAGGGCTGTAGACCTGGAAGGCTGTAGCGTTAGAATTTAGGGCCGTAGGCCTGTAAAACTGTAGTGTTAGACTTTAGGCGTGTAGGCCTGGCTGTCGTGTTAGACTTTAGGGATGTAGGCCTGTAAGTCTGTCATGTTAGACTTTAAGGCTGTCGGCCTGTAAGACTGTAGTGTTAGACTTTTAGGTCTGTAGGTTTGTAAAGACTGTAGTGTTAGACTTTAGGTCTGTAGGTTTGTAAAGACTGTAGTGTTAGACTTTAGGTCTGTAGGTTTGTAGAGACTGTAGTGTTAGACTTTAGGTCTGTAGGTTTGTAAAGACTGTAGTGTTAGACTTTAGGTCTGTAGGTT
>BRDA01007044.1:16743-35896 GCA_036984385.1 Crenuchus spilurus
TCTCTCTCTCTCTTTCTCTCTCTCTCTCTCTTTCTCTCTCTCTCTCTCTTTCTCTCTCTCTCTCTCTCTCTCTCTCTCTCTTTCTCTCTCTCTCTCTCTCTTTCTCTCTCTCTCTCTCTCTTTCTCTCTCTCTCTCTCTCTTTCTGTCTCTGTCTCTCTCTGTCTCTCTCTGTCTGTCTCTGTCTGTCTCTCTCTCTGTCTCTGTCTGCCTGTCTTTCTCTTTGTCTGTAACGATGGCTCTTGTTCTCTCTCTGATTTTCTGTTCTCTCACTCTATTCTCTATCGATCTGTCTCTTTATCTATCTGTTTATTACTGTGTGTGTTTGAGGGAAAGTTTATAGTTAGTCATGTGAACACACACACATTGCAGTGCTGTGTGAGTCATGGTGGTTAGATGATGTCAGACTCTCCAGGAAGTGAGTGTGTCCTCTAATCCACAGCACACTGTCTGACCATTGTTGACCATTTTAGCCTGTAGTCTTTTGTTTTGTTTGCATTAATGAGTTTATTTCTGTTTTTTGTTTGGGATTTTTGGCAGATTTATTTTGAGAAAGTTAGTATCTCTAACCTAAACAGCTGTGTGTTTGAATACTTTTTAAAATACATTTGTTGTTGATGTTATATAATATATTATACATTATCAAGTACAGTTAGGTTGATTTTAACTCCTAGTGAACATATAGTTATTGTTTGTCCAGAACGTTGTCATCTATTTTGGTTTCTTTAATGACTTTTTCATGATTCCTCTTTATTGTATCCATCCATCTCGTGTCTGGTTGCATTTTTCCTTTTATCTTCAACTGTTACAGCATAACTCAACTGGATCTTCTCAAAATGTGTCCAGAATAAGAGATCTTTCCTGCTTTATTTATTGTCCAATTTTCACATCCGTTAAAAACCACAAAGAAGACAACTTTACTGCACAAAGTGAAGATTTTTGCAGTGGCTTATTCAACACTATTTTTAACTGTTCTCTCTTACTACAGACTACAACATAATCAATATGTACACTAAACTCCTGAGTCATTCCCACGTGTGTGTGTGTGTGTGTGTGTGTGTGTGTGTGTGTGTGTGTGTGTGTGTGTGTGTGGAATGTTGAATTACAAGAGTGAAAGAACAAAGCTTACCTGCTTTATTGTGACGTGTAGGACACTCTGTCAATGTCTGTGTGTGTCTTATTGCCTTTAAAGTGCCCCTGCCGTGGAAAACCAAATTATCCTCATTTATTTACTTTAATAATGTTTGCACACTACATTAAAGGGTCAGCTTTAAATTTCTCACTACTCTTGTGCAACAAGAACCACTGCATTTTAGTATGTATTGCCTGTTTGAGAGAGGTCTGTAATTTTCATCATGGGTACAATTCCGCTATGAGGGTCAAACGTTTCCTGCAAGTCTTCACCAGGTTTTCACACACTGCAGCTGGTATTTTGGCCCATTCCTCCATGCAGATCTCTTCTAAATGCAGTGATGCTTTGGAGCTGTTGCTGGGCAACACAGACTTTCTACTCCCTCCACAAATTTTCCTTTACGGAGCCACTCCTTTGTTGCTCGAGTGGGGTGTTTGGGATCATTGTCATGCTGGAAGGCCCAGCCACGTTCCATCTTCAATGCTCTCACTGATGGAAGGAGGTTTTGGATTAAAAACTCATGATACATGGCCCCGTTCATTCTTCCTTTATCACGGATCAGTTGTCCTGTCCATGATGTTTCCACCCCCAGGCTTCACAGTAGGTATGGTGTTCTTGGGATGCAACTCAGCATTGTTCTTCCTCCAAACATGATGAGTGGAGTTCGTATCAAAAGCTTTATTTTGGTCTCATCTGACCACATGACCTTCTCCCATGCCTCCTCTGGACATTGGCGAACTTCAAACAGGCATGGACAGACCTTGCATAGTAAACTATGATGGCATAGTGTGTTACTAATGGTCCTTTTTGAGACTGGTTCCAGCTCTCTTCAGGTCATTGACCAGGTCGTCCCGTATAGTTCTGGGCCGACTCCTGACCTTTCTCAGAATCATACTTGCACCACAAAGTGAGATCTTGCATGGAACCCCAGACAGTCATCTTGTGTTTCTTCCACTTTCTAATAATTGTGCCAACAGTTGTTACCTTCTAACCAAGCTGCTTGCCTGTTGTCCTGTAGCCCATCCCAGCCTTGTGCAGGTCTACAATTTTGTCCCTGTTGTCCTTAGAAAGCTCTTTGGAGTGTGATTGATTGAGAGTGTAGACGGGTGTCTTTTATAGACGAAACAAGTTCAAACAGGTGCAATTAATACAGGTAATTAGTGCAGAATAGGAGGGCTTCTTAAAGAAGAACTAACAGATCTGTGAGACCCAGAATTTTCATTGGTTGGTTAATGACCACATACTTATTTTCCACCATAATTTAAAAATAAATTCTTTAAAAATCCTACAATGTGATTTCCTGTATTTTTTTCTTATTTGTCTCTCATAGTTGAAGTGAACCTATGATGAAAATTACAGACCTCTCATCTTTCTAAGTAGGAGAACTTTCACAATCAGTGGCTGACTAAATACTTTTTGGCCCCATTGTATGTTCACAACCTGAGTATAACTACTGTGTGTGTGTTAGATTTCCCAGGTGAAGCGAGTGGTGGTGGTATGCAGTGGAGGGGTAAAGTCCGGCGCAGACGGGTGTCCCAGCCGGCGGAATCGTCCAGCGAGCAAGGTGCAAGCGAAGCTGATATAGACAGTGACAGCGGCTACTGCAGTCCCAAACACAACCACCAGGCGGCACCAAACCGCAACAGCCAACACACCAATACACTGGTAAACATATTTGACTCATCTTTCAACACACTTTCAAAATAACATATTACACATTTACCATGAACTGCTGTCCAGACACAATCACTATGTACACAAAAATACAATAAACAACTAACAGCCAGGGTTTTGGAGTTGGCAAAATATGTTAATGAATGTAAATGAAAATAAGTTTTAAATTGGTTGTATTAACTACTGTTAATAATGATAAATTAAGTCAGTAGTCCAGTTATTGGTAAGACTGTGAAAAATATAATGGAGTAATCACCTTTGTTCCCATTTGTTTTTCAATAAATTTGATTACAAGTAATTTGTCTCTCTCTGCAGGGTGTGGAGGCTGGGGTAATGACCAGTAAGTATGGTCACTCTATTATTATTATTGTTATTATTATTATTATTGTTATTATTATTATTATTACTACTACAACTAATAATGATAATGATGATAATAATGATAATAATAATAAACATTATTTTTATGTTGCCTTTTCTAAAGTTACTTATGATGTCAATGAAAGAAATTTGTGTGTGTGTGTGTAGCTGTTAGTTGGGTGAATGTAGCATGTAGTCAGGCTGCTCAGAAGCCATGGACAGACAGATCCTTGCCCTTCCAAAGGAACAAAATACCTGACCAGAGGAACTTCTCCCAGGTAATGAACACAGGTTTCATTAATTCACAGTGGCAATACGGCTAAAAATGTTCATACATTTTCAGTTTTAATCAGTACAAATGATTATGAATAGTTAGTATTCTGATCAGTACCTAAACTAAATCTGAGACCATTTTTTCCTCCGTGAACAGGAGTTCCAGATGGGTTTTGGAGGCCGTGTTGTTGGGGTAACTGAGCGAGGGGTGGTGGGTGGTCAGCGGAGAGTCCAGCCGAGCATTCAGCCCACCACACATACACCCAGTATCCCCAGCGCACAGAACACACCTAACCCACCCATCACCTCCAATGCTGATCACACACCTGAACCACTCTACTTCCAGGTATGGAGCTCACTCCCACTCAGAACATGAATTACAACACCTGTAATCTTCAGTTTACCTGATTTGGCTCATCAGGGCATGATCACACCTCACCAGAGCTGAGCCAGGCTCATTTAAAGCCAAAATATAGTTAGATTGTAACTTTAAAGCCATCTGAAAACCACTGATGTCGATGTTCAGATGGATATAGCTGGTTCTTCAATTTACTGTAATGAGTTTGGATTATTTGAGAGTGGATAATTGTTTGATAGGATGAGGAGGAGTTTCCTGAACTGGCCACAGGGGGCGCTGTGCAGAGGAACAAACCAGAACAAGTCCAGCTCAAAATGCCCAAACCCCTGGTGAGTGTCCAGCCACAAAGGACTCATGTAAAATAGTCTTTAAATCAGAGTTCCTGCAGATTATTATAAGGTTTTAGAAAAAAAACAGGTTTAAAAATGTAATATATTAAAACAACTTGTAAATGTATTAATTTTATGATGCTTGTTTTTTACTTTATTTTCGTTTGTATTTGCTTTGTAATGGAAACTGCACAATTATTCCTTTGTTAAAATGATTAAAATGATGTGTTTGCGCACAGCTGGATAATCTTCCAGATAATTCTCCAATCAACATTGTTCAGACCCCGATCCCCATTACCACCTCAGTGCCCAAACGAGCAAAGAGTCAGCGCAAGAAAGCTCTCGCGGCCGCTCTCGCTACAGCACAGGAGTACTCGGAAATCAGCATGGAGCAGAAAAAACTACAGGTACACAAACGATCGCTAAAAATGTCAATACACTCACTGATTGAAGGATAATTCAAGCAGAAATCTTGTTAACACAATGTTACACTTACCACAGATGTAGTCAGTCAGGCAAAACATGTTTAAAGCCCAAATTTAGCTCAAAATGTTAGCAAATGTTACTGGATAATGTGAATTGAGAATCATTTGATTCAGTTGAGTTATGTAGTCAGTGAGTCCGTCTGTCTGTGTGCAATTTCACAATCATACCATCGCTGTTTGAGTGACTCCTCACTAAAAAGGACAGTTTTGTGTACTTAATTCCATTTAGTTGTTTTGTTTTGACATTTGATTATTGGTTAAAAGAGCTTTCTGCCAAAGGTTAGTTTTGAATTGAGTGAGCTGTTGACTCTTGACTGTAAACAGAGCAGTTTCACAGTATGTATGTAAGGCTGCTTATGTTTGTGTGTTTAGGAAGCCCTGACAAAAGCAGCAGGTAAGAAGAGCCGGACCCCTGTGCAGCTGGACCTGGGGGACATGCTGGCAGCTCTGGAGAAGCAACAGCAAGCCATGAAAGCCCGGCAGCTTAATAACACCAAACCTCTATCATATACAGGTACACAAATGATAAATTAAGCAGATTATTACTGTTATTGTATTATATGTTCTGAATATCTCTATATGCAGGACGGCCTCTTCCATGTACAGAACAACAATCAGAATGACTTGGTGATTGTTGGTCTTCACATCTGCCCATTTCTTCAACATCCAACACTACAGTATGTGTGTTTGTGTATTTTCAGTGGGGACGACCTCAGTGTTCCACAGTAAGGATGTGGTCAGTAAGGGTATGATAAAGACCCCGTATACACCCCCCCACAACATGCTGGACTCCACAGCACCCAGAATAAAGAGGGGTAAAGAGAGGGAGGTTCCAAAAGTGAAGAGACCTACAGCACTAAAAAAGGTAAACAAACGAACGACTCTGCCTTAAGGCCAGAATACTGCAACACAGCGCACTAATTACATGTAACGGAGTCCTGTGACTCTGTACTAATTTAGTCTTCATCTGCACTTCAACGAGCCATTATTTTGAGCCACTTTTTGAGCACAAACTGATTATCTAAAATTGGCAATAATTGGGCTGATTAATTGGCTGTCCGATGTATCGGTCTGTCACTAGTTGAATTTATCCTAACACGACTACACAGTACTGTTCTCTCTCTCTCTCTGTGTGTGTGTGTGTGTGTGTGTGTGTGTGTGTGTGTGTGTGTGTGTGTGTGTGTGTGTGTGTGTGTGTGTGTGTGTGTGTGTGTAGGTGATCCTAAAGGAGCGAGAGGTGAAGAAAGCGAAGCTGTCTGTGGATCAGCCAGCCGGAGCCGAGGAGCAGCCAGATGACGACCTGAACTTTACTGACACTCTCACACAGGAGATGGTCTCACAGGAGGGTCTGTATATAACATGTTAAATCCTGTGTTGTTTTATTTATTTAAAGCTGTTTTCAGTCTGATATCACCTTCATAGCTTTTGGAAAAGACTGGACGGACAGTGAAAACACTGACCTGTAATCAGGGACAGTGTTTACAGTAATGCTGAGGTGTGTCTATAGTAGAAGTAAATGCACATAGACAAGTCTAATGGTGTGACCGTATTAAAAGTGCTTCAGCAGAACTCCCTGCTAAACTGTGAATGATGTACTATAAGTCTGAGAGGTTTCCAGTACAGGTCTGCACGGGACTGATTTTTAAACCCACTCCCGCTCAGTTTCCAAGCGCACTTTCCACAGCTGAAACTGGCTGACCGTCTACAGGCTCTGCCGTTTCTGTAGCACAGTGACACACACTTCATCTTCATGTGATCGGTTACTTCACCAATATTTTGAAAGAGTTTTTACTTTCTTACTGATTGATTAGCTGTTCATTATGCAGGGTAATCATTGCATGATTAGTATAATTTATCTTATATTAATTTGCAGGATTTTTCTACATGTATATGTGGTCTTGTTCCTGCATCGTCTGGTCTGATTAAGTGCTCCCGCCAAAAGCAAGAAAAATTTGTCTCGTGCTGCAAAATATTGTGATGGGTCCATGGGACTTATGCGGGAGTGCAGACCTCTACTTTCCTGTTATTTTCACCATTATCATCTGTACAGTCATGCTTGTGGTGGCCCCTAAACACCACAGCTTTGTGTGAACAGTAGGTAGTGGATGTTGATGCTTTCCTCCTCTGTGTGTGTTTCATAGAGAACGGTCTGAGCATGCCCAGTGATGCCTCACTCTCTCCAGCCAGTCAGAACTCTCCATACAGCATCACGCCAGTCTCTCAGGGCTCTCCTGCCAGCTCTGGCATCGGCAGCCCCATGGCAACCTCAGCCATCACTAAAATACACAGCCGGAGGTTCAGAGAGTGAGTACACAAGCACATGTCTATATCGGCCTTTTACTCTGAAGATGCAAACAGCACACATCAGCAGCACAGTTAACACTGTAACCAAGACATGTCTGGAGTCAAATTTTTGCTTCTTTATTTTAGAACAGCAGCTGCTAGGCTAATACCTCAGTAGTCACCTAAATAGCTGTGACATTTTTGTAAAAATACATCACCCAGGCTTCTCTGAACCCAACATGTGTAGAGGACTTAATGTGTTTTTCTGTTTGTTTCCTTGTCTCTGTAGGTACTGTAACCAGGTGCTGAATAAGGAGATAGATGAGAGCGTGACGCTGCTGCTGCAGGAGCTGGTGCGTTTTCAGGAGCGCGTTTACCAGAAGGAACCGACTAAAGCTAAAGCTAAACGCCGCCTGGTCATGGGCCTCCGCGAAGTCACCAAACACATGAAACTCAACAAGATCAGATGTGTCATCATCTCACCCAACTGTGAGAAGATCCAGGCCAAAGGTGAAGGATTTATCTCTGTTTAACACACTCTCTCTCTCTCTCACACACACACACACACACACACACACACAAAAGCAGGGATCTTCCAGTCGAAGCATTGATCCAGTTTTCAGTGTGGGATGTTGTCACCATCCAGAAGTCTTAGACCTGTGGCCAAACTGAAAATCTGTTTCCTGTAGGAATAAATAAGTAGAAAGTTGTTTTTAAAGAAAACAAGTAAATTTTCACAATACAGCTGTTGCTGTTATTTAGGCTTGAAACCGATATGCTCATCAGATGCTTAATTTCATCGACTTGCTGTCATTAATGCAGAAGGCTGACACACACCAAATACTTGGAAATTCTCAAATTTATAGACATATTCAAAACATTCTTTACACTCATTGTTATGCTGAATATAGCATTTGTAATGAAAAATGATGTATTTACAGGCCACTAGGGAGCAGCAGATCTGGATGTGTCCACACTCTGAAATGTGAATGTCTTAATTTGATATTTATTGTGAATGTGTGTGCAGGGGGTCTGGATGAGGCTCTGTATAACGTGATTGCGATGGCGCGGGAGCAGGAAATCCCGTTCGTTTTTGCTTTGGGGCGTAAAGCACTCGGACGCTGCGTTAACAAGCTGGTCCCTGTCAGCGTGGTTGGCATCTTCAACTACTCAGGAGCAGAGGTATCTGTTTCAGTTGTGTGGTTATTGGTACATGATTATTTACATCTTTTACACATTTCTGTCTGACCTCCAGTCCATCCGTCAGGAAAGCTTTTTGAATGAATCACTAGAGCTTTCACACTAAATATTCACCTGATCTCTGATCTGACTTGACCAGGGTGGTCTTCCACAAAGCTGGATTTGTTAAATAGCCTAATGAAGCCCAGTGTTTGGGATTGTCCAATAGGAACATTCTGCTGCTGTATTCTCATTGGGTAGGTTTGACTTTGGGCTTAAGTTGCCTGGCTAAACTGAGAAATCCTGGTTTGTGGAACACCCCCCTGATCTGATCTGTCAGTTACATGTGAATTGATTGATTGAATAAATACTTTCAGAATTAATTGTAGCATTATGGAGGTTATATAGACTATAAAGCTTTAAGAAAGCCAACATTCAATATTTAGAGAGCAGTGATCAGTACTGCTTGTTTATTTGAGCTCAGATTATTCAGTTATTTGTATAGTAATAAATGTTAGTGACAGGCCTGTGAGACAGTATAGTAGGCTAGAACTAGGCAGAATTGAATGGCACTGATCTGATCAGTTTGATTGTTCATATGTTTGTGTAGGCACTGTTCAACAGGCTGGTTTCGTTGACTGAGGAGGCTCGGCGGGCCTATAAGGAAATGGTTTCGGCTCTGGAGCAGGAGCAGGCAGAGGAGGCTCTGAAAAATGTAAAAAAAGTTTCACATCACATGGGTCACTCCCGAAATCCTTCGGCAGCCTCTGCCATATCCTTCTGTAGTGTGATCTCCGAACCCATTTCTGAGGTCAACGAGAAGGAATACGGTAAGTTCAAAATAAATAGATCTGAGCAAATACAACAGTTCTGCTGAAGGGTGCCCACTTGTGGCACAAATCTGAGTTGTAGGATTAGCCTACATAAATCCCTTCAGTTCTGTGCAGCCTGTAACGATGATTTTTGGGAATAAAAACCTGAAAGGTCTACATTTTTAGTGTTCATTAGAAAATTTTAAGCATGTGTTATCTTACAAATCAAAGAACATATTTTACTATTTACTTAAATTACACAGTCCATCCACCACCCAACACATCAGGTCTGCAGCACTATCTCCACTCTGGAAAGTGATGCAGCAGTTTTGAGTGACTGTTTGTGTGTGTGTGTGTGTGTGTGTATATGTGTGTGTAGAAACCAACTGGCGTACGATGGTGGAGAACTCCGATGCTTTGGAGCCACTGGAGAACGAGTCGAACAGTAAAACGCCCAACACGACAAAAGAGAGCGAGAGGACATCATACACTCCTCCTGCAGAGCCAGCATCCTCACAGGCCACCCACACGCACACTGGTGGGCCAGAAGGGCAGGACCGTCTGGAGTGGGCTTCACAGCAGAGCACAGAGACGGGTTCTCTGGACGGGAGCTGTAGGGGTCTGCTGAACTCTTCCATCACAAGCACCAGCAGCACACTTGTCCCTGGCATGCTGGAGGAGGAAGAGGAGGAGGACGACGATGATGAAGATTACACTCCGGAGCCCATCCTGGTGGAGGTGCCCCCTCTCAGCAGTATGATTGAAACGTGGGTCAGCACCACGCTGGAGAACCTGCAGCTGACTGGAAAGAGCCGCCATGGCTCTGAGGAGGAAGAGGATGAAGATGAGGATGAGGATGACGTGGATGGAGTGAGTGATGAAGAAGACGAGGTTGATTTATCGGATCTGCCAGAACCGGCTGCGGACAACAAGCAGACGCCCGAGTCTCAGAACAGCTCTGGCTGAGGCGCACACACACACACACACACACACACACACACACACAGATAACCATGCTGAGTCTCCCTCTTTATACTTGAATTGAGCAGAATAGTTTCCTTGATCTGTACTGTCTTTGTCTCCTGCGCAGTCCATAGGAACACTGACCCGTATTAGGAGTTCTGGGTCTGAGCTCTTTATCTCTGTGGGGAAAAACGAATGTCACAATCTGGTGAACAAAAATGTTTCAAACTTGTTTTTGTTTATCACACGCTGTGCCATTTGTTTTTCCCATAGAGAGAAACCACTTATTAGAGCTCCTAATACGGGCATTATGCTGATTTAAAGAATAAAATATGACTTCAGTGATGATGAAAGCTTATGTTCTGGAAGATCAGTGGGCTAAAAAATGTAGTCCCCTACAGACACACAAACACACACCTGCACATCTGCAGCTAGTCTCACATTCTTCTCACCATGACAAAATCTCAGGAAAACAAGAACTAACCAAACACACACTTCCTTGTCACCATGCAGCCAGTGACACACTGGGGTGGAAGGATACACAGTTTAATCTCTGGTATTTTCTCACTATCAAAACGGAATTAAAATAATAAAATATGATCCCAAGTACATGTACACTATTCATTAAAATTCAGTGTGTTTGAGAATCTGTACAGTATCTCAAAACACTATTGTGATTCTCAAGTGTATCAGTGTTTCTTACAGAGCTACACTGTACAGTATAAAATCTAAATGTTAGAACAGTCCGTATTGAATGAAGATTGGCGCGCGCGCACACACACACACACACACACACACAGCTTAGTCTGTCTTGCGTCATACTTGAATGAAAAACTCTATGTTGATGTTGATGATGATGAAGGCTTGGATTTTTGGAGATCAGCTTGTACACCAACCAAACTCGCTCGTAACCCCCCCCTCAACACACACATCCTGCCTGCTGTAGAGGCTTTCAGATCAGTGTGTTGTGTACTTTAGTAGCTTTGCCCTTTTATTTATTCTTTGCTGTTTATTGTGTTTATTCCTTTAGGAGCAGGTAATAAACATTAAAGCCACGGATTTGATTTCTCTCTGTTCTCACCAAGCACATCCCTCGCTCGGAGAGAAAAATCCAGAAAGAAAGACAAACAGAAAATACTGTTTTCTCTGTGCGTTTTGGTCACCTCCTCTTAATTCTTCTTCTTGGGGAAATAATTGAAGATTGTGAAGTTTGAACTGAACTAATGAGTTAATCTGAACAAATCTCTGTGTACATAAAGTGTAAAGGTGTTTCTATTGAGCAGAGTCAATAATCTTATTTATCGTGCTTAGATAAAGAACACAGCTAATAACGGCCTATTTCTGTCTGATTTTGTTTGTGTTGTTCAGTGAGTGTTGAGTTTCAGATCTTTACCTGAGCACAGGTGTGTTCATTATTACTGATCTTTGTACAGGTGTGTGTGTGTGTGTGTGTGTGAGAAGTCAGGTTCTGATTAGCAGTAGCTTTTTAATTGTGCTGTTTGGGTTCAGGCCACAGTAAAAAAAAAAAAAAAATTCAGAATAACTCTTGTGGAATACTGGGAATTTTCAAATACAATAACCAATAATTAACCTATTGTGACTGATGCTGATATCATACCGATAATTTAAACTTATTTTAATGTAGAATGTTATGTTATAGTCTTAAACAACTTTTACAGGCAGCCACCAGAGGGCGCCATGAGGACAGAAGGGAAATTCCCGACTCTACAGGACACACAATTATCCATTGGGATTATCAGCCATTTTGACATAGGGATCAGTCACAATAACTTAGTTTTTCCGTTTACTGACAATTAATATATCGGCTACTGATGTTTCGTGCACTCAGACTATAACCCTGGGAACTGTTCACACAGTAATAGATTTTTATATTCACCAAAAACAGGCTTGAATGAATATAATTATCATAACCAAATATTTGACCCCCTTCAGAATGAGGAACGAGGCTTTTTTATACCTCTATGCATCTGTCTGAATGTAGTGATTCAGCTGTTTCAGTTCTGATATATCAGAATATTTAATTCAATTGATGCTTTTTGCATTTTCATTTATTCCCAATTTTCTCTCCAGTTTAGTCATGCTGGGCAGGTCCTTCGGCAGCCCACATTATGCTGTCGGTCTGTGAGGCTGATGGCTGGTACCTGCTTTCTCTGATGCATGTGAATTACTGAAACTGCCTGAACACACTTGGAGGAGAACACTAACTGCCTATTCAGTTGCAGCAGCTAGCAGATGCTGAATGTATGCTTCCTTTACGCTCCCAGCTACAGATGGACATGGCATCACCAGAGTTCAAACTTAGGATCTCTTAATGGTTGCTAGACTCAGGAGCCCTGTACATGCTATTTTTTAATACAAAATTGCATTTTTTAAAGTTTTTTATTTTTAGCATAAATCTAAAACAGACACATGATGTAAACTCAATTACTGTGTAAATAGTTCCTTCAGTTACATCTGTGTTTTTAAACAGAATTCCTTAACAAAAAAGTCATATTGTGGTGAACTTTGTGATTATCGCTGCATTTAGTTCGGCCTGCTGTCTCTGGCCTAAACATCTTCAGCTCTTCTGCTTTACATCAGTTTCAAAGCTTTGATTCTCCGACGCTCCTTTAGCTTCTCTTCTATCCTCCTGTCCCAGTGTCATAGTGGACGTGAGTCAGTTTTGACTTAAAAAGCTTAATTAATGCAAATGAAGGATTTAACTGTAAATAGAAAGAAATAATTCTAACCTGGACGCACGTTAATGTGACAGTTTTACAGAAAACATCTCCCTCTGCTTACCCTAAGCCCAGCCAATCAGCCAAGACACGTTTGTGGTCTTCAATTTGCTTTACTTTTTATCTAGAGCTACAAGGCTAATGTAGTTAACAAGTAATGAAAGCTTAGGTACACCAATTAGCATTGTGTTAACTGCATGTCATAATTATAACTCCCTGCTGCCATCATTCAGAGTAATGTCTGCATTATTTTCTCCTAGCGTGGAATCCATATCGCCCCTTACATTTCCTGTAGAGTTTTACAGTTTGTCAGAATTAACATTTATAGATGCTTTTGTTTTTACGTAAACAATGCATCTACTTTTTCTGTAATTGACATTGTTGAAAGACATTTTTGATGTTTTTAGCCACATTACCTGCTGCACTCAGGTGGTAGTGGACGGTCACTAGATTAGTACCTTTCCTGTAACTGGTGGAAGCCTGAAGGGTCCAGTTTCAGCAATGTTAGTTAGGGAACATAATTGTAGCCGATTGTGTTGTAATGAATGATTTATATTATGAATTATTTGAAGTTGTATAATTTCGATGCTGATACAGTGTGTCTCATCACAATACTCAATACACAATCAATTAATTTAAAAAGACTCATCACATCTTGAATTGCAAATGCTTATTTGATATTTCTACCGTTTTACAGCTTAATATGTTTATTTAAAAATTTATCTCTGTAGTATATACAGAACTCTACAGCCTGCAATGAAAATAGTCAAATACAGTCATTTTGGTGCAACTTCTTTTTAAAAAGTGTTGAAAACCTTTTCTGCGCTCGAGTTTTCCCAACACCAGACTTTAACATTTTTTACTGTTTAAAACATTTTAGCTTCACTACAGGACTTGAAGGACCATGCTGGACCTCTTAGGGGTCACGCACATTGACTAAATAGCTCCTTTGCTGGATTTTTTTTATTCTGAGCATATGGCTTCATTAGAGATCAGACATGCCTTTGGCTGGTTGGTTATATTTGGGGTCGGAGTGAGTTTTTACTGAACTCTGTCACTTTATGTCAGTTTTGGTGAAAATGTCATTAACTTTAACCTGAGTCTACAGGTGCTATCGTGTCCAGGTAAAGACACATATCAGTACATGTTTAGGAGACTGAGTGTGAGTGGGTGTTACTGTAGTATCTATACGTAAGCCCCGCCCCCTTTCCCTCCTGTTTACTCTGAGTGACGGTCGTGTGTGTTCTTTGCACTATAAATAAGTTGTAAATAATAGCAAAAAAAAAAAATTCTGTAACTAATGTGAAGAAAATGGTTCTATGAAGTATCTTCAGTTCATTGTGCTGCTTGTGTTTCTGTGGCTTTTTAAGATGCTTCTCACGCAGTAAATGTTCTTTATGGCCTCTCCTGACCAATTATTAATACCATTAAACTCTTTTAATGAAACTAGCTGGAATGGAGCCTCAACTCATTTATTTATTGTCAAGGGTGTCAGCTGAAGAGCATTTCTGGAGAACATAAAGCTCTGAGGGCACTGCAGACAATCCATTTATCTAATTTTACTGTTTATTTACTGTTTTATTCTATAAACTACTGACAACATTTATATATAGCATTTATGTACAGAAAATTATGTGGTGATCTCAGACCTCAGTGCAAAGTAAGCTGAAGTTATCTTCTCAGTTCCACCTTAAATTATGCAGCCATTACTTTAAAGAGCCTGAGGCACCTGAATGTAACTGCTACATCGTTTAAGGTGGAATAAAGAATTACAATAAGAAGAGAATTTTAGCTTCAAAAAAGCATGTTGGTTTTTAAACAAGTTTGAGTTTTAAGTCAGTATTTAGAATTTTTCAAAGTGATTTTCATGATCTCCACTAGTCTGTAAATCTCACTGCTTGTTCAGTAGAGTCACAACTCTATTGAGCTGAATAGAGATCATTTCACTAATCACTATTCCTTCCTTGAACAAGCTGTTTTACATTTTAAGGAGAAATCGGCACCTATTGGGTGGTTTAAAGGCTGCTGTGTGCCAGAAAACATGGCAATTGTGTTCCTGCTGAGATCTGCGTAACGAACAATGGAAGAAAGAAAAGAGAAACATTTGTTGTCCACAAAAGGTGTATTTTACTCCTGTTTAACATTTTTATAATTGCTGATACTGAATTGGTACCAGAAATAAAGTGGGGAAATAAAACAGCTTCTCCTGAACCAAGAGAAGAGCTGAGAGATCTGGTGCATGGTATGCAAGAGAAGCGTGAGAGAGGAGAGCTGAAGAAAAACAGCAGAGGTGAATGGAAAAAAAACGGAATGGATGCTGTTGAGAGAATGTTATTTTGACTGGGAGTGGAAACTAATGATGGATGTGGGTGTATATAAACTTTCAAGGCAAATTCAAGACTGGTATAAATTCAGCCTATAGCACCTTAGCCCTCCATTCAGTCTACACCAGTGATTTTCAACTGGTGGGTCATGGACAGATTGTAAAAAATAAATTTAAAACAATAAAAAATTAAATTTTAATAAATGCTTATCTAATTTGTCCTCATCTTTTAAAATGAAAAAAGAGACCCAGAGAGGCAGGCATAAGATACCCGCAGCATTCTCCTTTCCATGGTAACCACCATTTGTTTGCTGGTTACCATTGTTGCCAAGTCCACTTATTATAAGCGACTTTGGGCTTGTTTTTTTTTTTTCCTTTTCCTAAAGTCACTTGCAAATCTTGGGGTGGCAGGTTGTTTTTTTTAGCTTGTTTTTGAATGTGAAGTTGCTTGTTTGGGTTTGACTTTCTTTCCGAATGAAACTCTTTGATTATCTCCCAGCTCCCCATAACAAAGCAAAAGACGAGTGGTAGGTAGTTTGTCCCTTCCAAACCCCAAATATAAAATATTATATAAAAATATAAGAAAGACAGCGCTCTGAAAGAATGGCTCCGACCTCAGATGGGAGATGTATCAAAGGCATTCTGTAGATTTTGCAAATGTGAAATATGTGCTCACCATGCTGATTGAATTCAGTATGCCAATACTGAGAAGCACACAAATAAGTGCACCCTTCTATGAGGCTAACAAACATTAGATTCAGTGCTCCAAAACACAATCACACAAATCAAAGAAATTAGCTAAAATAGCCACCTACATAGCCTGTATATTTTATATTACGTGTTTAGCATTATTTTTGTGTTGTTTATGTACAATGTCATAATAAATGTTTACCTTTATACTGTTTAAAAGCAACCTCTGTTTTACAGAATGTGGCGGGTTGCCATTTGGGTTTATATTGGGCTTGTTTTCATAGAGCTGGTTGCTTCTTTCTATCTGGCAACACTGCTGGTTACTCTTCTGTTTAAATTTGTAATGATGTTTGGAGGCAAAGAATTGGGTGATAATTGTATGCGATGTGCTTTTAACATTTTATAAATATTTAATAACAATATGTAATAATGTATTAATGTTTTATTAATGATAAATATACACTCTCAGAAAAAAGGTAGCATTCTGTACCTGTAATGGTACAATCGCTTGTCACTGTGGCAGTACCCCTCAAGGGTACGGATGTGTACTTTTATCAATAGTGACAAATGCGTAACCTTACTATTTGTACCTTAAGGGAAGAAGTTTGTACCCTTGGAGACAAAGTAGTACCTTTCCCACCCCATGGTTGCAGGTACAAATGGTGGACCTTTTTCAAACGGTACATATAAGTTCCCATAGGGTACTGCCACAGTGACAAAATCAACTGTACCTTAAATATGACAGTTTTGTTCCTTTTTCTGTTCTTTCAGGTGACACTTTTGTACCTTTAAAAAATTAAATGGGGAGAAAGGTTTTTTTTTTATTATTGTAGTTTATTAAAAGTTTCAGCCATTGGAATAAATATAAATATTGTAGCGTCAGGGAAGAGGGTAAAGGAAAAGGATGTGACATTTGTTTACTGAATGCTTTTTTACTGCTCTTTTAGTAAATAGGAAAGTGCAGTAGCAAACGCTCACTGCTTTACAATGTGAAAGCACAACCAGACTAACTGAATGGTTTTAAAAAAACAAATTTATATAAACACACATTTGTAGACCCCTGCCCTCAATGTACAAAATAAAAAAATAGGAGAAGATATGCTTCTGGTAGACTAAACCAAACAATTTAATAGAAGCATCTGTTGTTGTTTTACTTGACTTGTTGTCAAAGGAAATGACGCATCTTAAAAAGAGTGAAGCATTCATAAGTACATTCATGTACTTTTCTAAGTTTGTACCTACACAGGTACAAAATAGTACTATGCAAGTTCGAACACGTACCATTAGAGGTACAGTTACTGATGGGGTACAGTTTTGTTCTTCAAAGTACAGATTTTGTACCCTCACATACCTTTATTTCTGAGAGTGTACATTTTATTTTATTATTAACACTTATTATTAGTTTATTATAATCATATCATAATTTGTAAGTAATGTATTAATATTTATTAATAATATTAATTTATGTTCTAGCACCCCCTCAAACCCCCTGAATCAAGCCAGTCGTGTCCCCCCTGAAATCTCTTAAATTCTCTTTACATGAATATGTATGTGTGTTTTTGAAGGCTATTTTTCAAAAATAAATTTGTTTAATTTGCATTCTATAAAAGTGACTTAATGACCATGAGAAAATGTGGGTCCCGGGCTGAAACCAGTTGAGAACCCCTGGTCTACACCACTTCAGCTTATTGTGCTTTAGCCCCACCCATCCTCAACCATTCAGCCTACAACATACACCCATTTAACCTATGACACCTATTCAATATTAAACACATAATCCCCACCCATTAAATCTTCAATGCTTAAGCCCCACCCATTCAGCCTACATCACTTCAGCCTCAACTATTCAGCCTCAAACACACCCATTTAACCCAACACCGTAGCTCCACCCATTTAATCTTTGACACATAAGCCCCACCCATTCAGTCTACACAACTTTATTCCACATCTTCAACCTACAGCACGTTAGTACTACCCATTCAGCCTACACCACTTCAGCCTACAACACACACACATATAATGTAGAACACTTTAGCCCCTCCCATTCAGCCTACAACATTTAAGCCCCACCCATTTAACCTACAGCAGGTCCTGAAATGGATCAGTGCCACTTCCAAAAGGAGCAGAACAATACAATCACTATTTCAGCCTTTACAGCTTTCTGAACACATACAGGGCAGCCAATCAGAATACAGATCATTTACATATATCAGCCTTAAAGACACAGTACCAAAAACTTTGTAAATGATCACGTAAACATGAATTATGGCTGTTTTTAAGATGTCAAACCACATAAGTATTAGAAGTGTTCATCAGGGAACTGCAATAAAGTTAAGAAAAGAAAAAAAAGAAGAAGCAATTTTGTATTAAAAAAATAGAATGTACAGGGCTCCTGAGTCTAGCAACCATTAAGAGATCCTAAGTTTGAGAGTGGTTCTCCTTCTCCTCCTCCTATTACTCCTTCATGTTCAGCTCTTCAGATGATGAGTAAAGCCAGTCTGAGCTGAATGAGGTGCATTAAAGCAGGAAAAACAGTAAATTCAGTGAAATATGCAGCTCAGCCTGAGAAATGTGATGCTCCATATACTTTTACTCCTGCTGTGGAACCTCAGAGCTCTCACTGCCAAACATAACAGCACTACCTGCAGACTCTGCAGCCGGCCACTCTGAGCTGTGCCAGCCTTCTGCAAAGAAACACTAAAGCTCATTCACTTCATATTCCCCACATATACTAAATAATCCTGACTATCAGCAGGTTTACAATCCAACTTGATCTCTTATATGAACTTCTGGTTAACCTGATTACACTGTTTGTATTTTTATCTCAATAGACCTCAGATTACATTCATACTGATGTTTGTTTCTACTGGAAAGTTCCTCCAGGCTAATTAGACTGATTAATAATTAATAACCTCAGTAATCTGGATTGTAACACCAGGTGGCGCCCCTGCACCACAGTGTCATCTACTCTGAACCCATAATGCCTCAGTGGTACTAAGTACTAAGGCCAGTGCACCAAGACCCTCATTTTTAAAGGAGACATTCACTTTTCAGGCAGATAGTGTTTATATCAGCTGCCACTCTTATTAGTGAAAACCACGTCCACTAGTCTATGAGACCTTCATTAACACCTGGATGAGGTTTGAGTGAGGTCAGAGAAGGGCTGGTGATACAGAAAGCACTGGCTTATTAGGTGACTATTGAGTTCCAGTGTTTGTTAGGAAAGTTAGCCTCACAGCTCCAGTACTAAACTAAAGTGAAGGGATGTGGAGAAATGTGTAAATACACTGAACAGAAACTCTCTTTATGACAAACATCCTCATCATCATCACAGCGAAGAAGGGCTGATCGTCTGTCTGTGATTGTCTGCCTGTGATTGTCTGTCTGCCTGCCTGTCTGTCTGTCTGCCTGCCTGCCTGCCTGTCTGTGATTCTCTGTCTGCCTGTCTGCCTCTCTGTCTGTCTGTCTGTCTGTCTGTCTGTCTGTCTGTCTGTGATTGTCTGTCTGTCTATCTGCCTGTGATTGTTGCCTGCCTGCCTGTCTGTCTGTGATTGTC
>BRDA01007045.1:4491-16965 GCA_036984385.1 Crenuchus spilurus
CTCTCTCTCTCTCTCTCTCTGTCTCTCTCTCTCTCTCTCTCTCTCTCTCTCTCTCTCTCTCTCTCTCTCTCTCGCTAACCATTTTCTTTTTGTTTAGTAGTTAGGACAGTAATCACTAAAAAGAGTAATAAAGAACACTGTCTTCTCTGCGTTCTGGACAATTTTCTCAGCATAAAGTTTCAGTAATGAACATTTTGTACTGACCACCATTGTTTCTTTAAATTATCTTAATCTCTCAGGAAAAAGAGCATTAGGCATTGGCTCTGAAACATAGATTTTATTCAAACAAACAATTAAAAATAGTATTATTTTTCTCCCTAAAGCACAGTCAGTAGCAGAATTTGCATACATTCAGAAAACATTCTTTCACAGTAACTCCGTAAACATTTGAAATGTCCAATTAAAACTATCCCCATTCTCTTCAAATGATAAAAGTAACTTTTATTTTCGTATTTACATGTTTTCGGAGACATGTGGGCTTTGCGGGACGCTTACGAACTGAAAGTGTTAGGGGAAAATGTGGGGAAAGAAAAAATAGACCTTGGCGACAGTTTTGCGACAGACGATTAGCAGGACGTGAAAGTTTTCCAGAAGAAGTTCTTGCAGCCGGCTTTGCGCTCGCGGGGTGCGAGGACGGGACCGGCGGCGCGCTCCAGCTCCACGCGCACATCATCCTGCTCAGCGCCTCGAGGCACGTCCTCCGCCTCCAGCGCCTCGTTCTCCGCCTGCGCCAACTCTGACAGCAGCTCTGCGAGCGTGTATCTGGCCAGCTCCTGTTTACACATTCAGACACATACAGGTATTATCACTTTTGATTCCTTAAGGAACTACTTAAAGCTGAACTGTATGAGTCAATATGTTATGTAAATGAGTCCAAATTATTATTTATATTGCAATAGTAAGCTATAAATTGTAATAAATGTTAGTACTAACAGTGTTATATGTGAACAATAAGCTTAAGTCTTAACACTACAAAACTAGAAACTGAGAAAACATCTGTTTTCTATTTCAACGAATAATTCCATTGTGTGAGCGCTTATGTTTCAGAACCCTGGACAGCTCCGCTGAACTTTATACGAGTTAGTTCAGTCCAGGAACTTGATTGGATAAGACAGTCAATGAGTGCTAGTAGTAGGCTATAACAGCAAAGTGTAGTTATATTAGGTTAATTAAGTTGATTACATTCACTTGATTGTCTTACAGTTGGAACTATTTGTGTTGGTGGAGCAAATCAAATCATAACCTGCTGTCCCTCATTACTGATAACTAATAACTAACTAATAAATGGCACTTTACCTGAACTGTTGTATAAAATCAATAAATCAGGTCTTATAAGATCAGCACGACTGCGATTCGGTGGTAGAAGATGCTCAAAGCTGTGTTGGTATTCATGTTAGAGACAGCAAATACACCGACCATTAAAATGTCAAATCTTTTAATAAGCTTTAATAATTGGCTTTTGGAAAAACAGAAAGATGCAGAAATTATTCTCTCTCTCTCTCTCTCTCTCTCTCTCTCTCTCTCTCTCTCTCTCTCTCTCTCTCTCTCTCTCTCTCTCTCTCTCTCTCTCTCTCTCCCTATCTATCTCTGTTTCTCTTTCTCTCTTTTCTTTACCTGTTTTCCGGACGGGCCGATGAGCGACCTCTGAAGAAACTGCCGAAGTTTGGCGTCGGACGGTGCGCCGGTCACGCTGCTGAGGGCGAGCGTGAAGGAGAGGAGCGCTAGAGCGCACTGGACACGCGTAGAGAGCATCTTTCCAACTGCGGGTTTGGCGGGAAAATGACTAGAAGTGTTGCTAATTCTGGCTGCTTCTTCTTCTCTCCGTCCTTCGTTGCTGATCTCCCCCCGCCCCAGAAACGCATCTTTTAAGCGGTCTGTCTGACGTCACCAAACGAGGGGGGGTTTCCAACGTGCGCGCGTGAGTGATGGAGAGTGACAATGTTCACAGCGATCAGCCGATCGCGTTTACCTGCATTTCCGCTTTAGTAAGACTTCTCCTACTGTGTGTGTGTGTGTGTGTGTGTGTGTGCGTGTGTGTGTGTGTGTGTGTGTGTGTGTGTGTGACGCGGCATTTCTCTGTCTTCATAAGTTCTGCGTCACAACCTCGTTATATCTGGTCATTGACTTTTGCGCATCTTGTCTGCATGGTGCAAAGCTTTGCGGTCATAATCTTAACTCGTGTGTGTTAGCGCTGATGGATTGTATGCTAAAATAATCAAAAGTCCGTCTTTCTGCTCTTTTTGTTTTTTTCCCCTCAAAAATCAAATGGATTTGATGATGAAACAAACCAAAAAACACACATTTCCTTATGGGAACCAGAAAATGTCCCCACGTGTTCAGACTTGATTATATTCTCATCTTTATAAATTCATTAAGTTAGGGCCACCACTGATTTTTATTGATTATTATAGTACTGTTGCCAAATAATGCTACACCTAAACACAAACAAAACCCTAACCCGAAATCTACCTCTAATCTGACACTGAGCTTAACCACATTAATCCTAACTTTTAACCTAAACCAAATTAACCTTGACCATAAGCTTGACCATAACCTTAACCTTAAATCTAAACCTAATGTTAACTTTAATCCTAAGCCTAACTCTAATCTGACCATAAGCTTATCCACACTAATCCTAACCTTAAATCTAAACCAAATTTACCTTAACCACAAGCCTATCCAAAACGTTTAACCGCACACTAATCTTAAGCTTAAATCTAAACATAACCTAAACCTTAATCTTAAGTCTAACCCAAACCTTAACCATATTAAACTTAACCTTAAATCAGATACTAAGCTTAACCATAGTACTCCTAGCCTTAAATCTAAACCAAATTGACCCCATATTTAAAAGTAACCATAACCTTAACATACTAATTTTAACCTTAAATCTAAACCTAATGTTAACTTTAAACCTAAGCCTAACCAAAACATTACTCATACTAAACATTACCTAAATGTTATCATAACCTTAACCTTAGTCTTAAGCCTAACCAAAACCCTAACCATAAATATAAACTTAAATCTTAACCTTAACCATATACTATCTTTAAACTTAATGACACTTTATAGTTATAGTTAATCTGACTTTAACCATAACCATGACTTTACCTGTACTACCCGTAAGCCTAAGCCTAACTCTAACCGTAATGTTAACCACAGTAACCAAATCCTAATTCGTACCCTATCCTTTCCTTCTGTAAACCTCATTCAGTCTTTCAGTTTATAGATCATCTAATGTATTTCTGTATTTAGGTGGGGACCAGAAACAATGTCCTCACTTTTTTCATACTTTACTGTCAGCTGTCCTCACTAAAACTTACAGAACACACACAGACAGAAATGATTGAATATCCAACATTTTCATTTTCATCTTACTTATGTTATTTTAAGCTGAATATTTCCCCCCAAAGTGATCATATTTACATACATCATTTCAACCTGGACAGAAGAAAATGCCCTCTCGCACGGGTACGCGCACTGACGTCACCTTTCTGAGAAACGTCTCTTGTCCTGCTGTGTGTGCTGTGTTTTGCCCCATCCCTCTGCAGGAAGTCTCATCCCGTCCCGCCGCGCACACACACACACACACACACACACACACACACACGCTGTGCGCATTGGGCCGCACGTCTCTGCTAAGTGAGTCTAATGGCCGCACAGGGTCCGCGACGTTTCCTTAAGCAGAACTCGTTAGAAGTCCACCGAAGTTCAGTGCGCGTGGACTCGGTGCCGCGGACCCGGTGACACGACCGTGTTTGCGTGTTTGCGCATGCAGTGAGGCACTATCTTTGGCTCTGAATGTTAATAGAAGTCTAATCACTCGGGCTGCCGTTCATCCAGTTTTGATAAGTGAGCAGAGTAGCCGCTGAAGAACAAGCCGACGGGCTGATGGTTGTTAGAGTGATGGAGAATGACAGAACCTCCACAGAGTTTTGGGTAAGAAAGAAAAAAGTAGGTCAACTAATAGACCCCAGTATAACCCATGTGAATGACATGCCTGAGCTGAATGTGTAATTAGCAGACATATAAAAATAATATACTGCATCTCCCTCTCTCCCTCTCTCTCTCTCTCTCTCTCTCTCTCTCTCTCTCTCTCTCTCTCTCTCTCTCTCTCTCTCTCTCTCTCTTTCTTAATATATACTTCACTAGGGACTTTTTTAGCTACACCTGTTCAAATGCCACATAAAAAAATATCTAATCAGCAATGATGATGATGATGATGATGATGATGATGAAGTGGTCAAGATGTCCTGGTGAAGTTAAAACTGAGGATCAGAATGGGGAAGAAAGGATGATTTAAGTGACTTTGAACATAACATAGTTGTTGGTATTAGACTGGCTGGTCTAAATGTTCCAGAAAATGTTTATCTGATTTCACACAACCATCCCTAAAGTTTACAGAGAAAAGTCAGAAAAAGAGTAAATATCCATCAAATGACAGATCCCTGGAAAAATGCTTTGTTGTCATTACAGGTAAGAGGAAAAAGGGCAGCGTGGTTCAAGCTGAACAAAAGGCAACAGTAACTCAAGTAAATATTTGTTACAACTGACGTATACAGAACAGCATCTCTAAAATCCACAGGACATCAAACCTTGAAGCAGAAGACCACACCAAGTACTACGCCTGTCAGCTAAGAACAGACAACTGAGGCGGCAGTTCACATGAGCTCAGCAACGTTAGACTATAGAGTTTGGAAAAAACCTTTTCTGGACAGATGAGTCTTGATTTCTGCTAGAATACTCAGATGGTAAGATTAGAATTAGACATAAAAAATATAAGCATATATCTATCTTTCCTTTCATCAATGGTTCAGGCTGCTGTCAGTGTAATGGTGTGGGGATATATTTTTGGCACACTCTGAGCTCCTTAATACCAATTGAACATCATTTAAATGCCACAGCCTACTTGAGTTTGGTTCCGGACCATTTCTATGCCTTTATGAACACAGTGTACCCATCCTCTGATGGCTACTTCCAACAGGAAAACATATCACAATGAGTTCACTGTACTCAAATAGCCTCCACAGTCACCAGAAAAGGAGATTTGCTTCATGGACGTCCAGCTAAATATGGAAGACCTGAAAGACCTTGTAAGGAAAGTTAAAGAACTGAGAGAGAAGATGGTACTTTTGCTGAATATGAAGAAGACTAAATGACAAGAAAATAGACCACTATCTTACTAATGTAATGGAGAAAATGCTGATGTTGTGAATAGTGTATGCCTACTTGGATCAGTCATTTTCAGCTGGCAAATATGACACAGGCTGACTCTCAGCATAACCAGGATGAAGCTTATTAGAAGCTCAGATAACCAAACTGATAAAATCTTATATGAGAAGTGTTATGAGAAGAACTGGTTCATTTGAAAAGATTGTTTTGGCTGGGACATTTGAGGTTAAAAGAGGAAGAGGGTGGCCAGCACCAAAATGGATAGATATGAATGAATGAGCTATTAACAAGCTTGAAGACCCAAACAGAAGACAGGATGTTCTGGATAAGCAACATATATATGGTCACCTGGACACAGAATAAATTTTGACAGCCTTTAATAAGATAGATAGATAGATAGATTGATGGACTGATTGATTGATTGATTGATTGATTGATTGATTGATAGATAGATTGATTGATTGATTTCTGCAATCAAACCCAGGGACAGTTCTAGTTATATGGTAACGGTTGTACTGTAATATACAAAGTCTTCTGTGAGAGGAGCTGCTGTGACTGACATTCTCATTACTCTGAAGCAGCATACATGGGAATAAATTACAATTACTGTTCCCCCTCACAAGATTTGTTACTTGTCACAAAGTCATTAAGTAAAAAGGTCTCAAAAGTTTAGTAGCTTAGGGAAGGCAGAGATATGTTTACCACAAAAGCTTCAGTGGCTGTATGAGGCCATAATTTATATTTGTGCTAAACTTTTAGAACAGTTATGTTAAGATTAATAGATGACATCAGCCTATATATTAAATGGGTAAACCCATGTCTTGAAAAGTTGTGTTGACATTGTTGAAATTTGCTAGCTTGTGGCTGAGTTTTACACAGCAGTAACTAGGCGAGCATGTAGTTGAAGTAGTTAGTAGATCTGGGGACATCTTAAGTCATGGACAAGAATTAGTGGCTAATACATATAAAACAGCATTATTCACACCAAAATAATAACCTTACAGCAAAACAAAATCCATTTCAAATAATCACACAAGAATTTTATTTTTATGGGAAGTTTTTAACCTGCAAATGCTTTGATCATCATTAGACTGAAATACAGCTCAGATGCCCCTAGTGGATGGCAGTTCAACCTGCACTTCTCCTTTAAGACCATGAGATTTGTTTTTACTGAATATAATGTACCATTACAATGGTAGAGTCTAAATTTAAAATGGTGGAATTTAGAGTCTAAAATACCATTATAAAAAAGAAACATACATATATATGTATATATATATAATGTATATAATATATTCCACATCAGTGGAGTTTTATTGTGCCTGAGCTTGGTGCATCTTTTATACAGAATGATAAAGTATATAATCACATGTAAAGTTCAGATTCTACATGCTCTCCTGTTTTACTGCAATATACACCAGAGCAAAGGACATTCAACCACTCACTCAGGACACTTACAGTGTTATTAACCTGTTTACACTGTAACAGCTCTACTGAATTAGTGCTTATGGTCAGATTGACAGTGATTGAAATGTTTTAATTAGAGCTTGTGCTGAGAGAATTGAGGATCGGAGCTTTGGTACTGTGCTCCCCCAAACCAGTTTAGCTGCAGACCCACAACATACATTCTGCACTGCGGTGATTTGATGAGTTGAAGCGTGTTCCTGTTTTAATGAGAACAGGGATTGAAGCTGCAGTGAAACAGCTAAACTAATGACTGGAGCTGGCTGAAGTCGTGAAGTGAAGGCAGGGTGCAAAATATTAGAGTAAACAAAGAAGAGCTCAGTGAACATTCACAATTCTGCAGAACTGCAGTGCAATTACTAAAGACAAACTAATTTCTGAACACTGTTCAATATAATTGTTTAAATCAATGAGCTTTTTCACAATCTCACAAACACACTGAAAGCTCCTAAAAGCACACTGTATTCATCCAGAATGGCCAGATACAGCGATTTACTCAGGAAAATAACTCAAGCTCAAGTGAGGAGGTGGTCAAGCATCTCTGAAGATGAAAGGAAAAACACATCAGGCAGGTTGTGTGTGTGTGTGTGTGTGTGAGAGAGAGAGAGAGAGAGAGAGAGAGAGAGAGAGAGAGATCAGTTTGGCAGACAGGAGTGTGCTGTGAGATTTAATCATTTGATGGACGATTAGACATAGAAGCAAAAGACTTTATAATTGAATGAGTCACTAACTCCTGACACACACACAAACACGCACACACACACAACCAGGTAATACAAAACAATCTGATGCATCTTACTGAAACATACATTTCACGTGTGTGTGTGTGTGTGTGTGGGTGTGTGTGTGTGTGTGTGTTTGTGTGTGGTGAAGAGGTGCGGAGGTGAGGGGGTGTGTGGGCAGCTTGTTCAAAAAGGTCAACAAACTGCTGTCAGTCCAACTTCTCACACACACACACTTTGCAACAGGTGTTTGTCACAGACGACCAACTGGACCTCTGATTGATCACCATCTGGTGGAGTGTGTGTGTGTGTGTGTGTGTGAGAGAGAGAGAGAGAGAGAGAGAGAGAGAGAAAGAACCTTACAGAATTAAATCACAGCATAAAATTAACCTGTCACAGTCTGGCCTCATCAGCCATCATCTTCAGTCCTAAATTCCACCATTTCTCTGGCATTTACTCCCTCATTTACCCTGTACACATATGCACCTTAATGTACCTAAAGCCTCCCATACACCTAACGACTTTGAAAAGATTCTGAAAAGACTTTCAAAAACTAAAATCTGACACCATCTCACATCTACAGACTTTTTAATCACAGTCTAGTTGCAGTCTTAAGATTTTGGAAAGACTGTGGATCTTGCAGGGTCACTAATTTAAAAATTGCAACTAGATTATTTTGAGGTTATTTCCCATCTGCTTTCATTTTACATAGAATTAATGCAATAAAGAGCATAATTATTGCAAAATGTGTATTTATTAAACCTTTCTTTGTATCAAAAATAACTCAATAAGACAACGTAGTGCAAAATCTAACTATAGTAACGTGCATTACAAATACAGTGCTATCAGAGTTCAAAATACTGTCAACATAGGATTCACATCCATGCATTCCTGGTCCTGTGTGTCTGCATGCTCCTCATTTTCTTCAAGCTGTTGGGGAAAACAATAACTTTTAAGATTAAAATTATCGTTAAATAGCCCCATTCAGTCATGTTTAGTTAGCTTTAGCATAGCACGTTCACCTAGGATTTTGAAGGCTTCAGCAATTTGTCCACTTTTTTCCTTTTCGTCTCCGTTGTGTAATAAACAGTAAAACTCTTGCTCAATCCAGAGCTTTACTAGTTTCTCTTCATTTTCTACAGTCCAGGAGAACCGTAGTTTCCGAGCTCTACCCGCCAGACATTCATATATTTACTATTTGCCTTTGCAGCTTTACGTAGCTCTCCTATTGGTTCCCAACAGTATTTGCTCGGGTCAACTAGGGGTCAACTCTTACGACTTGTGATAATATTAAACATGTTCGATTTTATCAGAATGCCTCGATGCGAAAAAGACTGACTAAAACTTTCAGTTCTTACCACCTAAAACTTAACGATCGAGATGACGTGACGGCAACTCGACTCTAGCAAGACTCTCTTGATTTTAGCCCGACTTTGAAAATTTGTCTGCGACTGTAAAATCGTGTGAAAGTCATTAGGTGTATAGTAGGCTTTAACCTCAGTGACCAAAACTTTACACCTAAACTTAACCTCCTTCTCTACTGTATCAAAAATATTCAAATCAAATGAATCATAATGCGTTTTCATGTCTACAAAAAAATTAATCAAACATTTACACACATTATAGTCATACACTCAGAAATCAAACCAATTTGCTAATAAGGGTTACTGTATATGCTCTTGGTTCTCTTCAGGACACCAAAACAGCTCTGACTGACTGAGTCATTGACAGCTCTGAAGGTATCCTGAAGTATCTGACACCACAACATTAGGAGCAGGTCCTTTATATCCTGTAAGTTGTGAGATGGAGCTGCTGTGGATTCAACTTGTTCCTGCACATCCCACAGTAACTAGTCTATCTTACCATCTAATATATCCCAGATCTTCACATGCACTATTGTTAAGCTTTGTTCACACTACAGGATAATGAAGGTGGACTTGTGGAGTTGTAATAACAACATGAGTGTCTTTATAATGTGTGCTAGTATGTTTCTTTTTCACAGCTTTTTTCTGACCAGAAAGCTCTCACAACTAGCATTGTATGATTTCACTGTCATACGTCAGGTTTTTGTACATTCCGGCAAGCTCCGGCAAGGTTTTACAGACTCAAAACCTCAAAGCAAGTTGGTTGTTTTGTTATTGTTTTTATTTGTTGTTTTTGTTCTTTTGTTGTTTTAGTTGTTTTGTTGTTGAGTGTGTGGTGTTTCAGTTCAGGGCAGAGGGTGTAGTGTGGGTGCCTTTATGACTAATAATGATCAAGGACAAAAATGATTATGTGTGGTGAGTGTCATTTAGGATTTATTTAATCCTGTAGTGTGAACCAGGCTTTATGCAATAATCAATGTTATTCACCTGTTCTGTGAATGTGGGCCTGTAACTGCTGTGCCAAAACTAAATTTAATTATAGCTTAAACCTCTTTAACCCAAAGTTAACAAACATTCATTATATTATTTATAGATTTGTTTTTCTTTTTTGTGGAAATGTATTTTGCTGTACTGATATGATTTATCTTGGAATTTCAACATCAAGCTAACAATAACATTGCTCTTCTTCATTTTGTCAATAACAAAAGCATCTTCATCATTTTGTCAATTCATCATCATCATCATCATCATCACCATCTTCATCTTCATTTAGTTTTATAGCCCTCCACAAATCTTTAATAATCAGTTGTCTAATTGGGAGTAATTACAAAGCAGAAATATTGATGTGATTTGTATGAGTAATGATAAGGCGATCCATTTCTCAAACTGAAATCAATCTTTATGCTTTTTCATTTTCTTTTCATTAAAGGACTGTGATGTTCACTGTACTTTGCTTATCTTCTCTGTCTTCACCCCCACACACACACACACCCAACACATTCAAATGATAATATTCTATAACAAAAAGCTATCCATCCTGAGCATAGCTGAGCCCTCAAGTACTCTCTCTTGTGTAAAGTGAAAGAAACAGACCTTGTACCCCCTGTCACCTTACATACAACACAATATAGTTTCAGATTTATACTAATACTTACACTAGTGCTTAAAAGTTTGTGAATGCTTTCTTTATTTTCCATATTTCTGCATAAATATGATCTAAAACATAATCAGATTTTCTAAAAACAAATAAAGGAAACCAAATGAAACAAAAGTATTTTGCTTATTTATTTAATGAGGAAATGATCCAATAATACATTCTGAAATTGGCAAACGTGCACATCTTGGTGAAAATAGACTCTGGTGTTTTCATTCAGGATTGAGTGGGAGTCCTGCTGTAGTTAAAAAAGATGGAAATTTCAAAGTTTGATCCTCACAACACTGTTCTAATCCTTTAGAACTTGTTGGAATATGTCATGTTTTAGGTCCTACTGATGCTGAGAAATAGAACATTTTACAGGGTTCTAGGTCAATGTCAATGTAATTTCAACTTACAAATCTGAATTCATTATCTGTACAGGACCATCATTAATAAAATATTTAAAGACTACAACCCCAATTAAAAAAAAAAAACTTGGGACAATGTATGCAAAATAAATGTAAATAACAAACAATGCAATGATTTATAAATCTCATAGACTAATATTTCATTCACAATAGAACATAGAGCACATAACTGGTGTTGAAAGTCTACCATGGTGTATCATCCTTTCTTCTTTTAACAACAGTCTGTAAGCATCTGAAACTGGAGTTTGGGGAGAGGAATGTTGTCCCACTCTTGTATGATGTAGCATACAAGCTAGCTGCTCAACAGTCCTGGTTCTTCTATGGCAGGTTTATCTTTTCATGATCAAACAAATGTTTTCTATTGTTGAAAGGTCTGGACAGCAGGCAGCCAGTTCAGCACCCTGACTCTTCTTCAGCAAAGCCATGCTGTTGAGATAGATGCAGTATGTTGTTTAGCATTGTCTGGCTGAAATACACAAGGCCATCTCTGAAAGAAAACTTTCTAGCGCCTTTCTAGACACCCAAGGACGATTTACAATCAAATACACACACACACACACACACACACCGGTGAGAAGCGGCAGCCAGTCGTGCACAGCGTACTCTCAACCGGAAGCGACCGTCCACCTGGAGGACTGCATCGAGCACTAGGGGATCACCCAGGACAGAGTGCCAACCATATTTGGGCATACACACACACACACACACATATACACATTCATACACACACCAGGGTAATTTTTTTTAGAGTAGCCAATTCACCTCCATGTTTTTGGACTGTGGGAAGAAACCGGAGACCCCGGAGGAAACCCACGCAGACACGGGGAGAATATGGAAACTCTGCTCAGACGTGGACTCGAACCCAAGGCCTCAGCGCTGAGAGGCGAACGTGCTAACCACTAAGCCGTCGTGCCGCCCGTATATGTTGTTCTAAAATCTCTATAGCATTGATAATGCCTTTCGAGATGTGTAAGCTGTCCATGGCATAGGCATTAATGGAACCTCATACAATCAGAGATGCTTTTGAAGCTGATAACAAGAGGAAAAGTCACTTTTGTCTTGAGTCCACAGGACACGGTGTCTATGGTTTCCAAAAAGAATGACAAATGTTCATTTTGCCTCAGTCCTTTTAAATGAGCTTTGACAAATCGCTTCCTCTTTCCATGATACAGCTTTAATTTACATTTATGCATTGTGTTCACAGACAATGATTTCTGGCACATTGTGTTCACAGTCAATTTCTGGATGTGTTCCTGAGCCCATGCAGTGATTTCCAGTACAGAATAATGCCTGGTTTTAATGCAGTGTCACCTGAGGGCTCAGAGATCACAAGCATCCAATAAGATAAGATAAGATAATCATTTATTAACCCTGAAATGGGGAAATTTGCAATATTGATTCTTTCTGCATGAAATGGTAAAATGCCTTACTGTCAACATATGATTTATGTTCTATATTTTTTTTATATTTTACACAATATCCCAACTTTTTTGGAGTTGGGGATGTAATAATTAAATTACAAAATTACGTGTGTGTATGTGTGTGTGTGAGAGAGAGAGAGAGAGAGAGAGAGAGAGAGAAAGAGAAAGAGAGAGAGAGAGAGTCTGTGTGATTGTGTGTGTGTGTGTGTGTGTGTGTGTGCATGCACATGCATATGTGTGTGTACATAATTTCTAAAGAGTTAGGTG
>BRDA01007045.1:16975-29577 GCA_036984385.1 Crenuchus spilurus
CTAACATTTACACGTACTCCCTCCTGTATAGACACAGAATTCGACCCCTCATAGACTCACGTCATTACTGACTAGCACTCACACAGAAGGACCCAACACATACCCACATGAATTCGTAGTCAACCGTGACTAACCGTCACACAGTCCGTCACACACATGCACACAGACACAAACAGTTATCCGACACTAAGACTACCGTCCACAAGAAAAAAGAAAAATAACGGAGTGGTCCCGCGAACACTTATGGTGACTAAGACGTGGATTGAGAAATCAGATACTCCCCAGCTTAAGACACAGATATGTCCTCCCTCATGCACATTTACAATCACGTCACATGGATGTGTTATAATTCCCAGTGAAAGTTTAGAAGAATGCTTTAAAATTGTATTGCATCCAAAAACTGCAGTGGATCAGTTTAAACATGTTTGATGAATTTTGGATCCTTAGTTTAGCACTGGAGCTACAAGGCTAATATCCAGATTAGCAATGCATAAAGAAAATACTATTTAACACATTAACTACACTGTTAATACACCCATTTATTCTAATAAAGTCAATTTTCTGTTTGTCCTCTCTACATGCCACCAAAACAGCTGTGACCAGCAAAACCATGCACTCTACAAGACCTGTGAAAGTGTCCTGTAGTATCTGACACCAAGATGTTAGCAGTCATGAATGCTAATGCACAGTTTGGACTGTTCCAGCATATCACACAGAACCTCAATCAGATTGAGATCTGGGAAATATCAATGCAAGTACAAAGTATGAGTTGGTACTGACCTTTGGAGTCAATACTCCAAACCATCTGACCATAACAATTTTTGGCCCTTGTTAGAGTGACTCTGGTCTTCACATTCTCTCATAACCAGCATTTTGACTATAAGAACAAACTTTTCTCTTACCATTCAATACATTTCAGACTTATATCTTAATATTTTGCTCATAAATATGTATCAAACTATCTCAAGTTACAAAGTCGCCAAAAGACTTCCACATGTTGTTCTTCACATTATGTGACTGTTGTGATTGTTGAGTGTAAGAAAGCATGAGATGAACTACCTATGACTTTGCAATGATACTCAGCAGTGCCCACCACATAAATATAAAATAGACACATTTTACTTCATTTGTTTTCGCTGTTGTTTTCAATAAAAAGGCATACATACTTTCCCCTAAATAGGCTACAATGACCAATGAAATGTGAGGTTTGAGAATGCTAACTTAGTCATCCTATTCACTGATTTTGAGAATTTTAAGACGTGATCTGTGTTCCTGCAGACAACACTGCATTAAGAACTGTAACTCTCTCCTGGCTGGTCTTCCAATGGGAGCCATCAGGCCCCTGCAGCTGCTGGGCTGGTCTTCAATCAGACCAAGTTCTCCCACGTCACTCCACTGCTACGTTCACTTCACTGGCTTCCTGTAGCTGCTCACATCAGACTCAAAACCATGATGCTTGCCTACAAAGCAAGAAATGGAAATGGATCTGGCTTTGCAGGATGTTTGGAACATAGCAGCATGATCTGGTATCAGATTCAGACAGCAAAGAAAGAGGATAAAGATCTGCAGTACATGTTGGTTTCTTAAATTTAGCGAATGCATTTGGATCAGTGCCACATAAACTCATGTGGAAAGCTTTTTTTCAACTTGGCTTCCCCCAATCAGTTCTTACATGAATGCCATGATGACCCTTACGACTACTGTGCCTTGCACACGGTGGTTGCTGGGGAAGTTAAATGATAATCTAAGGTTGGCTAGGCTGAAAGTTAAACCAAGCAAGTCTAGAAGTATGTCGATTGTCAAAGGGAAACTTGTTCAGGAAGATTTTGTGATGGAAGGAGAAATGATTCCTACAGTACTGGAGAGACCAGAGAAGAGTTTAGGTAGATGGTATAGTGCAGCACTAAATGATACAGACCAAGTTGTGGGAATAAAGACTGATTTGGTGAAGGCTATTAATAACAAAGATAGATCATGTCTGCCAGGGAAGTTGAAATTGTGGTGTCTGTAGTTTGGCTTACTGCCTCGTATTAGATGGCCATTGACAGTTTATGACATTTTGATTACAGAAGTAGAGAGGATGGAAAGGGTTATGAACAAGGTCATAAGGAAGTGGCTAGGGGTGCCACAGTGTTTCAGTAGTGTGTCATGGTATGGGAGAGGGATACTGGAGCTACCACTCACAAGTTTAGTTGAGGAATTTAAATGTGCAAAGGTGAGTCGTGAGATGATTTTGTCAGGATCAAAGGATGCAGTGGTTAAAGCAGCAACGCCAGTCACAAAAGTAGGATTAGCTAAGGAATGTGATTGGCCAAATGCAATGCGGAAGAGCAGGCCTTGGGTCAGGTGATTTATGGAAAGCGTTTAGTAAGGCCACATCACCAGAGAGAAGGAAAATGGTGATTAGATTTATTCGTGATCAGGAAGAGGAGGCACGGTGCGCAACAGCAGCATCACAGGCCAAACAAGGCCAGTGGCTTCGCTGGGAGAATTTAGTAAAGTGGAAGATCACTTGGCAAGAACTGTGGGCAATGGAAGCAGGTTGTATTAAGTTTTTGCTTGGAGCATCTTATGATGTCCTTCCAACTCCACAAAACCTTGGACAGTGGGTAGGTGAAGATCCCAACTTGTAGATTATGTAGAGGGGTTGGCACGCTGAAGCATATTCTATCAGCTTGTAAGGTTAGTTTGTCGCAGTGGAGGTATAAATCGAGGCATAATCAGGTGCTAAGGGTTTTAGCATGTTTGTTGGACAGCGAATGCTTGGAGGTGAATGCATTGACGAGTGGTTGTAGTAATAAAGTGATAAGGTTTGTCCATGAGGGGGAACATATTCGTGAGCATGCACAGGCTGTAAATACTGGTAGATGGAGTTAAGCGTGAGATTGTAAATTACTGGAGGATGTAGGTAAAAAACAGCAGGTCCCAGAGTGCATTGCGTTAACTACACTGAGGCCAGATATGGTGCTGTACTCTGAAAGTAAATGGATAGTTTATTTCACAGAATTAACAATTCCATTCGAGGATGCAGTTGACGAAGCATTTGAAAGGAAGAAGCTGAAGTATGCGGACTTGGCGGCTGAGGTGAGGGAGCACGGGTGGCAGGCAGATGTAAGACCAGTGGAGATAGGTGTTAGGGGATTTGTAGCCAAGTTTGCCACATCCCTCCTAGTGCAGTTCAGCATCAGGGGCCGGAAACTAAGGGCAGCTGTGAAGGAGTTATCAGAAACAGCTGAAAGGTCTAGTCAGTGGGGAGAACACATACTAGTTGGGGAAATGCACTGTAGAGAAGCTGTTTCGGTGGTTGGTGTTGTAGCACATAAAGATCACATGGAACTGGTGGCACTGAGCATGCATTAACTGTGCCAGTGGGGCAATATACAGCCTTAGTCACCAGGGAGGCCAGTGTGGAATTTACGTTTGTTAAGGGTAAGGAAGGTCTGTAGAGCTAGCTTGGAGGGGGTGGGTCTGGGATACCAGACTTCACTGTTGAGCCTTCTGGAGGTATTGTGGGCTTAATTCAGCAAAACACTGAGGAGTGAACCTGATGACACCTGTGAAGAGCTAGTAATGCAGTGGGTTGTTTGGGTACTCATGTAATGGGCTCAATGAGTAACCATAGATGTTAAGGGTAGCTGGTTGCTGATCGGATCATAAACGGTCACAGCAACCATAGGGTGTAGCTGTAGGATTGGAACAATAGAACTGTGTGGCTGCCGGTAGTAAGAGAGTAGGGTAGGCCCTATGTGAAGCTCTAATGATTTGGTATAGGATATTTTACATCTTATCTTGTGTATGATTGTAATAATGTAATGGTCAAGTCTCAAGCCGCACCACGAGAACTTTGAGCTTCTAGTATGGCTTGGCTTGATCTGCCTGATCTGGCACCCTTCAACACATGTAGAAGACTGGCATCAAGACTCTTCTCTGTCCTTGCACCGAAGCGGTGTAATGAACTCCCACTGACTGTTCAAACAGCATAGTCCCTCACAGTCTTCACACACAGACTGAAGAGCATCTCTTTGTGGAGCACTTAAACAGCACTAGTTTAAACACTTACTGTAATGCATTGTAAAGCTCTTATATTGTGTATAATTGTGTATCTTCCCTTCTTTCTATGTATTAGTGATGGTTTAGTTCTAACAGTGTCTGAACTGAAGAGTAGTTTGGACTCTAAACTGTCTGTACTAGCTGAGATAATTATCTTAATGGAGACAAAACACTTTTGTACATCACTCTGGATAAGAGCGTCTGCCAAATACCATAAATGTAAATGTAAACCATCATTCATCGATTGCTGATATAATCACATGAGCAATAGACTACTTTGGCAAACCTTTGTCAAGCACTCCAATACAATACAACATATTGCTGCCATGTGAACAAAACTTAGTATATAGATTTTTAAAAAGCTTTTCATTTTTTGCATTGTTTCAATGTGTCAGGCAAACTATTGGAAGTGAACATTTCATGACCACTGGACCAATTGCAATACTCTAAAATGACTTTAAAATATTTTTGCATTGACTTCAATTGAAAGTTGAGATGGGTTTTTCCTTTTCATTTTGACAACAAAGTTTTGTTCTGACAGCAACTATATGATGTTGGCTCACTCACCAAAACATGGCACAATAGAATCAATTGTGCATCAGCATTTGCATTTTCATTCCAGTCAGTATGAGACGCAGGGTTCTTAGATTAAATAACATTACAAAGTCTCTAACTTTGGCTAATTAGTCTAGTATCAGGCTTTCACATAATCTCATCTGGGCAAATAGAGTACACACTGAAGTAATTACTGCTCTGATACTGCACATTAAAGAATATGAAACTCTATGGCTTTAATTTTATTCATTTGTTATGATTTGCACATTTATTTTGTGCTTCAATCATGTGTGTATGTGTGTATGTAGATGCGTGTGTGTGTGTGTGTGTGTGTGTGTGTGTGTGTGTGTGTGTGTATGTGTGTGTGTGGACCAACCCACAATAAGTGAATGGCTCTCACACTGTGTTATCTTCTCCTGCAAGCTCCAGTCATCGTCACTCAATGACATGACTGCCCTTTTCTTGACCATGTGTGTGTGTGTGTGTGCGTGTGTGTGCACATGAGGGAAGAGTGGTTGATTACTGCTGTGTAAGACTGCATCAGAAGGATTTCATGCCTGTCAAAAAGACTTCTCTCACTTTCCTCACACAGCTCTGCCTGTCATCAACTTTGCTTGACTTAACTAATGTGTGTGTGTGTGTGTGTGTGTGTTTGTGTGTGTATGTGTGTATGTGACTAAATGCCAGAACTGATGAAAAAATAAAAGTGATGTTTGTGTGTGCAACAGAGCATTTGTATTGCTCAACTGTTGTTATTTATGGTAGGAAACTCATTGGAGGTGCTCCTAAAATTCATTTTAGGAAGCTGAGACAAAAGGCAGACATTGAGACATTTCTGACCCATACTGTATCAAAATGATAGTAGTTATTCACAGCATCTTGTTCAAAAACTGCTGAGATAATTTTTTGTGTCACATGACTTATAGACTTGAAATGTAATGTAATATGAAACCAATGCACAACTGGACATTTGAGATTTTGATCAAATGACATCATAGCCTATATTAATACATTATTGACTTTCATTTGTTTGAGTAAAACCTACACAATATGAGTGCTTAAGAGTTCACACACTACAGCAATTTGTGGTCATGTGTTTTTTTTAACAATGAAAAACTGAGAAAAATAACTTTATTCACATGATGTTGAATGTAATCATGTGCTTTTTTCTGTAAGGGCAATTTTTTATTCAATGTGCAAGCAGCTGACTCACCTGCTCAACCATTAGAAGGAGGTGTTATGCTGATACTAATCACACCTTTTGCCTGGTTTATTTAAGTACAACCTAACAGGACACTAGTGCTCAGTCTTTGCTCTTCAAACAGAAATAGCCTAAGCAATATTTTGGTTTGAGACTTTAGTTCAGGGTTGTGGAATCAAGCCCAGTTTGTTGATTTCTGTGCTTTGAAACAACAGCTAAACCTACGAATTACCTTCTGACTTGAATCAAGTGTTTATAAATCAGAAAGTTATCAAACTGTTCCCCATCACTATTTTTAAGTTCAACCCAGAAGTTTTCACTGGAGCTGTACCTTATTGAGACACAATAGAGTACCTTTCCATTGATGTACCCATTGCTTTGGTACTAGTCTGGGTACTATTCTCTAATCAAAAAGGTTAAAATGTACCTTTGAGGGTACATTTATGAAAAGTGTACCTTTGAATACAAGACAGTACCTCTGTTTTTTGTGTGAACCATTCCTGAACATTGCTCAACCTATAGAACTTCTTAGAATCAATTCACAAATATTATTGCTCCAAAATTGGGCTCTGCTGACTAAAACTCTGGTCTTAATTGGGTTCTGTGCTACTTCCCACCTGTCATCTGTTCTACAGGTCCAGAAGAATAAAACTGGCCACACTTTCCGGCAGAGTGGATAGCAGTGCTCCTCTCATAACAAGTGTGCTAGCCAACATCAGCATCTGATAGCTCAGGCAGTTAGAGCTGGATCTTTTTGGGTCTTCTCCATGGATACTGAGCCACATTGCAATGTCCCTTCAATGACATCAGGAAGTTACCGGGTTGTACACATTTAAATAGCAAAAAATTGAATAGTAAAATAAAAAATAGTAAAAAAAAAAGTCCTACCACCTCTGACTGATGTTTGTTTGTTTCCATTTTAGTGACACTTTTTATTTCTTTGCAGACTGTATAAACCCACAATATTTAATGTTTTGTCTGGTCAACTTCAATTCATTTGTTAATATACATCCATTCCTGCATTTCAGGTCTGCAACACAATCCAATAAAAGTTCGAACAATAAAGCATTTAGAACTTTGTAATATTGTTAATCCTTCTCACAACAATTAATCATTTTCCAAGGATACCAAATGAGTGTTTCAGGTGTTATGCTCTCCCATTCTTCCACACACATCTTAAGCTGTGTAACAGTGTGAGGTTATCATTTCAAAATCCTCTACACATTCTCTGGCGGGGACAGATCAGGACTGCACACAAAGCAGCTTTACATGGTCAGTAATAACAAACACCAAATCATTTATCCCTAATCCCCAGTGAGCAAGCCAATAGCGACAGTTGCAAGGAAAAACTCCCTCAGAGCTGGAGGAAAAAACTTTGGGAGGAACCAGACTCACATGGGGGACCCAACCTCCTTTGGTCTACTAAATAAAAGTTCATAATAAATCATAATCATACGATGTTGTTGTAATGCTCAAGTGAACTGATATGGTGACAGTAGTGGGACAGGAATGATGATGATAATGGTAATAATGATAACAGCCAGAAAGTCCATATGAACTCCAATGTGGGCAGTAGTGTAGGGCATCTGGAGCAGGTCACAGTAGATGGTTGTTGGTGGGCAGCTGATCCAGGAAAGCATCATGCAGAGAACAGTGATCAATCTTCCATCAGCCTTGGACCGAACCGGTGGGCAATCACTCACTCGGAAAGAGACAAAGATGGAATTAATTCTGTTTGGATTTATAGAGCACAGGGATTATGAGACATATCAGAGTGTGGCTATTAACTCCAGCGGAACTATCTAAAACAGCCTACTTAAAAGGAGAGAGCCAGAAGGTAAACAGACATGGGAGCTCCCCAAGACACTGGCATTCCTCTGCTCACTGTCAACAAACCTGAGTGATCGCGTGAGCAGCGGTATGACAGCCTCAGCATCTCAGTTCACTATAAATCCCTACATCAGTGCACCCCTGGATCTACAACCTTTCTATAATGTAAAGTATTAATTACCAAAAGCTAAACTAAACAGATATGTTTTCACCCATGACTTAAAGGTTGAGACTGTGACTGAGTCGCAAACATTGTCTGGGAGGTTATTCCAAAGTTGAGGGACCATATAAGAGAAGGCTCTTCCCCCTGCTGATGATTTCTGAATTCTGGGAACTATCAAGAAGCCAGCATCCTGAGATCTAAGTAAACAAGATGGTTCATAATAGGAAATAAGGTCTTGTAATTACTCAGGGGCAAGACCATGTAGGGCTTTATACATCAGTAAAATAATTTTATATTCGATTTGGTATTTAACTGGAAGCCAGTGTAGTGCTGATAGAACTGGGCTAATATGATCACATTTTCTGGTTTTAGTAAGAACCCTGGCTGCTGCATTTTGAACTAATTGAAGTTTATTTAGGTTTCTGCTAGAGCATCCTGATAATAGTGCATTACATTAATCTAACCTAGAAGTAATGAATGCATGTACCAATTTTTCTGCATCCTGTAGGGATAAGGCATTTCTTAACTTGGAAATATTACGGAGATGTAGAAAAGCTGTTCTGGTAATTTTACTTATATGTTGGTCAAATAATAAATCTGAGTCAATTATGACACCAAGATTTTTTGCTACTGAGTCAGGTGTAACCTTCCTCTATCACACTGCACCAGGTGAGGGCAATATTTGTTGCTTTGATTGTATTTGTTTCCCCTTTTTATTATTTTTTGCTGTCTCTTCTATCTGCACTTGAAGTCCAACCCAGTGGTGTTTAGATTTGGGTTTATCTAAAATTGGGACACCCATTTGGGACATCCCAAAATTCTACTTGCAAATTTGCAATATTTAAAATTTACAACAATTATAATTAACCCTCTGGAGTCTGAGGGTATTTAACACACTCTGAAATAGTCTGACATGCCTTCATTTTTTTCTCTCCCACTCCATCTGGAGAATTGGCTGCGTTGTGACAAAATCCGAAATCATTATTCATCACCTGTTGACATCAATATATACTAATAATATTTGAATACATGCTATGTTATGCTATGTATGTTAATTACAACATATTAATTTTGTGCAGAAATGCCAGTGAGTTCCCTGTGCCAATAGTCCTCTGAGATTTTGAAAGTGCAGTGTGTAGTTTGATCAAATGTATTCATATTTCAGTGTATTTTTTATATTCTGCCACCCTGACAACATCCCAGTAACTCAAGAGGACAATGTCATACCTCATTCTGCACCAGTTGCAATAGCACAGTTTTATAGACGCAGAGTGTTTTTGCTTGACTGACCTACCTGCAGTTCAGATCTATCTCATATTACAAATGTCTGGAGCATCATGATGAAAAGAATGAGACCAAAGTGAACACAGACTGTTGAGCAGCTGAAGTCTTGTTTACAGCAAGAATGGACAAAAATTCTACTTGCAAATATGCAATAAGTTTATATTATATATATATAAACTTGCAAAATTTACAATAATTATAAGTAACCCTCTGGAGTCTGAGGATATTTAACACACTCTGAAATAGTCTGACATGCCTTCACTTTTTTACAAATTACACCCTTTTAAAATAATTTTGCTCAAAGTGTTACACAGATTTTTGTTCAGACAAAAACAGTGTCAAAAGAGTAAGAGTGTCATAAATCTATATTTTGATTAAATCTGCTCTAAACTATCTAAAAACCTATTTTCAGATGTGCTGATATATTGCGAAAAAACACTCTAAACATTCAAGACTTTTGAGCTCAGAACTGAATAAACAGAGATGTTGTCTACACACTGCTCATTACAGTTTTTAGACATTGTATGTTTAGTTTAACAAATGTGAAGTGACACTCTGTTTTTACTCATTCACTGGATTCTAGATTGAATATTTATAGGAATAGGTTGTTTTGGCACATTCCTGGGCCACTAATCAAACACTGGTATGTCTGGAATTAGCAAGTCATCACAAAATGAATGGCAAATGACAAATGGAAAAATGCACTGCACTCTAATTCACACTGAGAAAGGTGTGTCTTCATATTTAAGCTCCGCGTGCAAGAATTAAAAAATATATTTCAATTCAACCTAAATATATGAAAAGTAGACCCTTTAAGGTTTCCAGTGTATGTTTCCTTTTGTTTCTAAAATAAAATCTGTCAGAGCTAAATAACTGTTTATGCAGAATTTTGCTTATGTTTGGTTTTTCTCCGCCAACTCCAAGGGGTTAAAATGTGTGCTGCAGGCATCAGTTTCTAAACCATTTATTAAAAATATATTTTATCACAAATTAAATCAATAAATCAAGAAAATCTCTGTCCTCTTTTCTAAGGTTGAAGTGAATTAACATATTACAGATTTTGCTTGTTTGTTTGTAGAAAGCATTCCAACTTTTCTAAAAATTGTATTTGATGATAGCTAGTATCTTTGTACCAAAATATTTCAATTAATTGGGCAGCTGCTGGAATGCTATAAAAACTTTTTTTCTCTGAGTCACAACTAAGATGTGTTTTCCCATCTGTTCCAGTCTTTTTGTTGTAGTTGTTGGACATAAACAAACCTTATGGGCCAGTCTGACTCGGCAATGATGAGGGAAGCTGCATATATACATCATCTGCTGGTTGCAGTCAAAACATGTCTCCATTCATTTTGCCACCTTCAGTTCATTATTCACCTGTTTATTTAACTACACTAAATTATTTGTTGCGACAAGCAAGCCTGAAGCTCTCAGAGAGATCATGCTAAAATGAAAATAACATATTCAACCATTCTGTAACTACACAAAGTCATACAGCAACAAGATGTTCTGCAGACAGTAATTCTTGAAAATTGTGCTGCAAAAGTAACAAAGCTGCAAAGATATGCAGTGCTACGGTCACACAATGTAGCTATGCTCTGGGTGGAGTGATAGGTATTACCTCCAACTACCAATTATGGCAGTGTTTGTTTTAAAGGACACAACATGAATTTGTTGTCAATTCAGACACAGCTAATAATAATAATAATAATAATAATAATAATAATAATAAAGCTTTATTTATACTCTTTCTCCTACGCAAAGTTACTTTAGAGTAAATTAATGTCATGTCATGTCACACGCCGTCATCACTTAGTGATGGTAGGCTGCACAGACGAGACTAGCACCTGATAATCCAGTCCATATCTTGATGTTATCCATCCAGGTTATTCTTGGTCTTCCACGTCTTTGGACTCCCTCCACAAGTCCAGTCATAACACTTCCTTCAATGCTCTCATGTGCATGCCTCATCACATGACCGAAGTAACATAACTTGCTGTATTTAACGTGCATCAGTAACTCCTTTTGAGTTCTAGCCATCTCATAGACTTGCTCAGTGGTCATCATCTTCATCCATGAGATCTTCAGCAACTTCCTGATGCACTTGTTCTCAAAAGCCTGAATATGTCTTTCTTCCTCTTTCTTCAGTGTCCAGGCTTCACATCCATATGTAGCTACTGGCAAGACCAAGGCTTTCATCAGTCTTAGTTTGGTGTTGGCGCTAATTGACTTGCTTTTCCACATCTTTGTCAATTTGACCATCACCAACATGCCCATGGCCATTCTTGTCTTCATTTCACTGCAGCTTTTGTTACTCTGCATCCCAAATATGTGAAAGAGTCTACTTGCTCCAGAAGTCTTCCTTCGACTGTATATCTTCAGTATTCATCATTACATTTGTTTTAGCTGCATTGATCTGCATGTTATATTCCTTTGCAGCCTTCTCAGTGCGACTTACCAGCACTTCTAGTTGTTCTTTTGATGAGGCCAATAAGACAATGTCATCTGCATATCTGAGATTGTTAATAGTCCTTCCACCAATCTTGAATCCTCCCATAAATCCCTGTAGTGCTTTCCTCATCACTTGTTCTTTTAAGATGTTGAATAAACATGGTGAGAGGTTACATCCCTGACGAACTCCTTGTCTTACGCTGAACCATGCTGATGTGTTATCAGCGGTCCTGATGGCTGCATGCTGCTGACTGTACAAATTTCTGAGCTGGATCAGGTGTGAGGGAAAACGCATCTCCAGCATGGTTATCTACAATTGGTCATGTTGTACCATGTCGAATGCCTTTGTCAAATCAATAAAACAGAAATACAGTTCCTGGTTCCTTTCTCTTGCTTTCTCCAAGATGATCCAGAAGTTTGTGATCTGATCCCGAGTGCCTCTTCATGGTCTAAATCCAGCTTGTTCGTGGGCAATCTCCCCTTCCACCTTAGACTGCATTCGTTTTAATATCACTCTCAACAAGATCTTGCTAGCATGTGAGACCAGTGCAATGGTCTGTGGATGCCTTTTGCGTAGCCAGCTCTAACATAGCATGCTTGATTTCTTCCTTCAGTGGTGGTGGTTCCTTTTCTTGAGTAAATTAAATAGAAGTTAAATGAAAATATACCCACAGACTGCACCAAATGATGTTCCATGGCAAGCAGTCCTTACCTTTTCTTTATTATAATGCAACGTTTTAAGCATGCAGCATTGTAGAGTTCCAGATAATACATGATGCTACAAACCGGATTCCAAAAAAGTTGGGACACTATACAAATTGTGAATAAAAACTGAATGTAATGATGTGGAGATGTCAACATCTAATATTTTATTCAGAATAGAACACAAATCACAGATCAAAAGTTTAAACTGAGTAAATGTATCATTTTAAGGGACAAATATGTTGTTTCAAAATTTCATGGCATCAACAAATCTCAAAAAAATTGGGACAAGGCCATTTTTACCACTGTGTGGCATCCCCCCTTCTTCTTACAACACTCAACAGATGTCTGGGGACAGAGGAGACCAGT
>BRDA01007046.1:1372-17990 GCA_036984385.1 Crenuchus spilurus
CCTCCATGCCACAGCAGCCGAGTTCTTCACCCCGGTGAAGAGCTGGTCATTTTCTTTTCTTAGTTTAATAAAATCTTCTGTCTGCTCTTTGATCCCTAAAACATATGACAAACAATTCGCAAAAAACAAAATTAGCTTAGTAGCAATACATGAAGAACTACGAGACCCGCCATACGAGCTCGTTTACGATTTTTGTATTATTTCTGACAAAAGTAATATTAAAAACATGTCTACACAAATAACAAAAGCCTATCAACCTAACCGCTTTATTAAGCTTTTAATTTTTGTACCAAATACATTTGTATGTGTATTCCTTAGCGACGTCTCCCGCTTCGTCCGCCATTGTTACAAGAATTATTCAGTGGCTCTGTATGTTGGGTCTGGGTGGTTGTAGTTCTTCTTCCAGACAATGGTGGCGCTGTGACTTTTAACCTCTAAGCGCTCACTGAGGAAACCCTTCCTGAACTTTGTCCACTTCAGCTTTAGCGCAACAAGAAGCGACAGATTCGTCTGTTATTTGTTTACATTGTGTGTATTTATTGGAATATATTTTAAACATAAGAAGATGTGGTTTATTTATTTGCTGAGTTGGCTATCGTTGGTCATACAGATATCCTTTGTCACCCTCGCTATTGGTGAGTTATTTGGTTTAAGAAACTGTTAGCAGAGCGAGCTGTTGTGTCTTCATAAGGACTCAAACTCACAGTCTGAAGGCTTCACAAACACATGATGTCAGTAAAAACACGGGTGTTGTGAAGAATTGGATGTTTTAAATGCAGGACTCTTATAACGACTCTTCTGTGCTTATGTGTTGGCTGGTAGCTAGCTTAGCCGTGTTACCGGTGTTTGCTAACGTTAGCTAGCTTAGTTCTTCCCAGAGCTTGATAATCAGACTTTGTTTCCTTCCTTCAGTGTTTTTGCACCTCAGTAGCTTATTTATGTACAAAAAAATGAATTTGAGCCCCCAAAGTAATGAAAATTAAATTTGGTTGTGTTGTTGCAAAGTTTTCATTATCATCCATCGACCATTCTTATAAAATCTAAGCGTATAAGCTGCCTGTAATGTAACTGTACATGAATATTTACCAGCAGCTTTCTGATGTACGGTGTTTAAAGAGGACAGGAAATGTTGGTGCCTTGAACTGTTTGTATATAATGACTGAAACAGTAGGTTTGAATTCTCATAAGATACAAATTCAGCTCGTTTTGCTGTTATCTGTCCTGAGCAGCGACTTGTATGTGATCTACAGCACAAATTACTGCAGAGTTTATGTAGTGCAGCTTCATGTGTAAAAGGTAAGAGTTCTGTAATGACAGGCGGAAGCAGCTCTGTCCACGTTGGCAGATCTGTCAGTCAGGCTGGGAACTTGCTCGACACTTGTCTTACCTGCCCTGCTATCTACTCGAGCTCCACCCTTTGGCAACAATGAGCTACTGGCTGTAGGAATTATGCAGGAAGACACGTTCAGTTCATAAAGGATGCTGATGTGTATGGTGCAGCTAATTTCCACTGAACTGTCCAATGTCACACATATAATACCATTAAAAGTTAGGATGAAAGGGCTCACTTTTAACTCATGGATAAAAGTGCCCTCGTAATGAATATAATAAAATATTTATCCTGTTAGACGTCTCGGACGTTGTTGAAAAGAGGGTGAGGCTAATTATTCAGGTTTTTAGAAGAGCAGCAGTCTGATCAGAGTTATCTAGCAAAGATGTGTTGTAATCTTTTATGGTCCATTTTTTCTGCTTAACATGTACTTGTAGTTGATTAATATGATGGATTTGCACTTATCAGACGATGTATTTACTTCTACTCAGTTACAGATAGGTGACCAATTAAAAGGAAAACCAAAGTAAGCCTGAGTGAAGTAACATAACAGGCGCGGATGCTTCCAGACAGGTCCGCTGCCTGGTACAAGCTATCATACTGTGTGACATGTATAAATAAAACTTTGATTTTGGACCTGGATGGAAAAAGTAAAGAATCACTAAAAGTCATGATTATAGTAAAAAATTGCAGACAACTGATTTGTGTTTCAGTAGGACTACATTTTAATAATAATAAATAATAAAATTGAGTCTGTGTTTAAATCTGTGAGAAAGACGTCACTAAATATGCTTAAAAATTGTATTCAAAATGCACATTCTCTGACCACGACCCCTATGAAAATGATGGAAAATCATTGATCCTTTTCAGTGATCAGATCTCAACACCACTGCACTCTTCCACCTCATGAAAGTACATATCTTTTGGATGAATAGTTTTCCATCCCATTACAACAGTTCAAAGACTTCTAGATTCAATGCCAAGGTGCACTGAAGCAGTTTGTAATTACTTGTTCATATTTAATTTCATTCTGTTCTCTTCTGCTGCTCATACCTCTCGTTCTCAATGCAGCAGAGGTTCAGTCAACATTACATTTTAGTTACATGTTTAATATAGTTGATAAAGCAATATAAATGGGAGTGAGTGATTTATAGAAATCTCGAGGCTTCAGTTATACAGGTAAGTGAACGTCACACACCAGTAAAAGATTCTCCACAGGTCAGAAAGGCTTGTTTAGATGACTGTAGGATTCATCTAGCACAGCTGAAATAGACGTGTATCTGTTATGTTAGTTAACAAAGCTTTGTCTCCTCTCAGATCAATTCCTGGTCAGGGAAATTGCATTATGGGGCAGCTGTGGACCCAAAGTTAGGGAACCAGCCTTGTAACAGGAAGGGTGCCAGTTTGATGCCCTGAACTGACAGGACACGGCTGAAGTACACTTGAGCAAGGCACCTCAACTGCGTCCAGAAACTGCTCTCTGGTCAATGTGCCACTTTCATTTGAATCGCCCTTTATCATTTTTAATGAGTCCAGGGTGGGTGATGGCCAATATATAATGCCAAAGTCATGTTTTGTCTTTTCTTCAGTAAAAATATAAATATGAAATAAAAAAAAAAAGGTTGATGTGAGATGAAAGGATGGGTTGATCGCTCGTCTTCAGCGCAGTGAAATTGACACTAGGGGGAGCGCTAACAATGGTCTAAAAGACTGCCTGCAGATGTGCCTGTAAAAGTGCCATATTTTGGTTCACCAGCCTCATAAGCACAGGTTGATTTTTTAAGTAATTGGCTAGTGGCAGTGATCTAAAAATGACAATAATCAGTTTGATTAATTGGTCCATCCTTCCAATCCAAGTCTCAGAACTGTTCCCTAAGAAACTTCAGATCTCTTGCTGATGGATGCTGACGTTTCCTGCGTAGGGAGCTCTGTACTTCTGACCTCATGCATTCTTACTGTAACTTGTGTTGTTTTGTGGTCACTACCTTTGATTCTTTGAGTCATTGTTTTGTTGAAGTACCAGTGCTTTTACTTAAGAATGCTTTTAGGCTATCCTACCCACCTCTGTTGACAAGTTGCACAGAGTACCATATCTGTAAGGTTCAGCAGGATGTCGGCATGTCAGGCCTTGTTATACAGTTTTGAAGGAACTTGCTTGTAGTTCAAAAGTTCAGGAGCCCCCTCCATCTCGTCTGTGTGGGGCACGTGGTGGGGCGTGGCTTCGCGTGATGACCAGCAGCGCTGTCTGTGTGCAGTGGCACAGCATGTCATCAGCCCAGTTTTGTTTGTAAAACTGTTTTTTATTTCTTATGTAGATCTCGCCTGGAACAGCCTTTGGGAGATGCATCAAACATCTTTGTGCTTGAATGTTCCGTGTTTATTTATTCATAATTTAATTAAATAACGCAGGATGCCATTTACCAACTCTGCTGCTCTGTTTTGCATTTTCCCTGCACTAATACCCCTGCATCATATCAATAAACAATTATTCAGCCTTTCATGTAGTGAAACAAATGTATTAGAGCAGAGAAAACATGACATCACTTACAGGGCACCCACAGCTGGGTGTGAGGAACAGTGATGTAGGTGTAATGGTATTGCATTTGATCCGTTATTCATTCTTTATTTCTTGTCTTTGTAGCTGCAGGTCTGTATTACTTGGCAGAGCTGATAGAGGAGTACACAGTTGCCACCAGTCGAATAATAAAATACATGATTTTGGTGAGTAAATGCTTAAAAGAATCAAGTTTGTGGTCTACTGTCCAGCTTTATATTATTACAGTTATAATAATAGTAATACTGGATGTGCTGGAAGCAGAAAAAATGAGTTATTCATAGCATTGAAATCAGAATCAGATTTATTGTCCAAGTATATTGACACACACAAGGAATTTGTTTCTCTCCTTTGGTATATTTCTAGTATTCCGTACAATATACAAGTAACGTACATAGAATTTACAGACTATATACATTATATACACACACTATACAAGGACAAGTAATATAGACAATGAGCCAGTAATTACAGAACACACAAGTAACATACAGATTTAATTAAGAACAAATAATGTACACTGTACTGCAAGCAACAGCAAGTACAACACATTTTGGAATGAATTGAGGTCTACAGGGGTAGGGGGAGTGTAATAATGCTGTCAGGGGAAATCAGGAGTAACTATAGACTAGCAGGGGATATTGCTGGCCAGCTGTTTATGAGGATGATGGCGTGAGGGTAATCCTGAGTGTATTGTAGGTCCTGTGTCAATATATTTGTGCCTCTCATGACATACCGAGTTTTCTTCTTCCCCTCAGTTCTCCACAGGTGTGTTGGCAGGGCTCTACCTTTTTGAGGGCTTTCCTACGCTGATGATTGGAGTTGGCCTCTTCACTAACCTGGTTTATTTTGGTCTGCTGCAGACATTCCCCTACATTTTGCTCAGCTCACCAAACTTTATTCTCTCCTGTAGTAAGTATAGATGAATAGCAGACAGTGTTGCTCAGTTTCTTCATTTTTTTCTGTTTTCTGTTGCAGCTGCGTTGCATGTATAGAAACTGTGATGCACCAAATATTCAGTGAACAAAATTATTGGGTTGAAAATGGCAAAACAACACTTTTGGTGTTGGGTTGAAAGGAAAAGACCGACTCATTTATACTGAACAATGACATTTATAATGACACTGTTACGTTACTGAACAATCAGAATTGTGCTTTTCCTCACCATAAACACATTCACCAGCACAGTAACCTAATGATGTCAAACCAACTTATTAAAATACAGACATTTGTTCCTGATTAACGACAAGACTTATTTTGGGAAATGGTTTACTTACTAATTTTATAATCTTTTATATAAATGAAGAACTGTGTTTGGTTTTCAGCCAAATGTTTCATTTTAGGCCCAAAGTTTTCTTTTTGGTGCATCCCTAATGTAATTTTATTTTAAGTGTGTGGATGCCAGGCACTTACAATTCTGGGACACTACAGTGCTTGTACTATAATTCTTTCTCACTCTTTAATTTTCTTGCACTTTCTTTCTCAGTACTGGTGGTGATAAACCACTATATGGCCTTCCAGTACTTTGCAGAAGAATACTATGCCTTCTCAGAGGTGAGAAACATTTACTGACTAATTACAACTAGACGTTACTTTATAACTCAACAATAAATGTATTGTTATGATTAGAATTGTTTATCTTTCTTGTGCTTATTCAAAATAATCTTCTTTCCAGGTCCTGGCATACTTCACAATTTGCTTGTGGGTCATACCATTCTCCTTCTTCGTATCTCTGTCTGCTGGGGAAAATGTTCTCCCATCTACGATGCAGCAAGGAGGTGGGTTCCATTTTCATGGTGAAGTCATTTATATAGTTCATGACCACTACGTTTGTTTTTGTAAAAATCAGGGTGGTGCATGCTGAGACTTTACTGTGTTTGTATTTACAAAGTACATTTGGGAGTCTTCATTAGTAATTTATTTGGACAGCAAAGCTAAAAACATCTTTACATTTCTTCAGTAGTTGAAGTTATTTGTGATTTTTTTAAAATAAAATTTGGTGGCATCACCTCAACTATGGAAAATAATCATCAGAAGCCTTGTGATTATGGGAGACAATCTGCTGAAATAAAATGTGCAAGAGGATAGGGTTCAAACTCATGAGACACGAAGAGGTCCATTTCACACTTCTAGTTTTTGCAGCAGTGGCAGTTTTAAGGAATGAGACTGTATATATAAGGTATTTAACAGTTTACAGTTTTGGACAGGAATCTGACCACGACTGCAATCTTCCAGATTTTCTTTTCTCAGGAGGCCAGATAATGTTAACTGACCGTGAGGAAGAGATCATAACTTGAGGATTATTAGAAACTCAAAAGAAGAGTTGTTTCTTGAATTTCATTTTTTAAAATAAATAATTGTAGTTGTGTTTTATTTTTACGATCAATTCCTCAGTGTTGTGTGTGGCTGTTAATCAAGGTTGAGATGCTTTTATTAATTGACACTTTGAATTTCCTTATTGTGGTACTAATAAAGGATTATCTTATCTGATCTTAATCTGTGCCTGTACATGAAAGCATGCAATTTAGGATGAATAGCCAACAATAGTGTGTACACTCTTAAAAAGATTGTTCTTTAGTTAAAAATGGTTATATATAGAACTGTTAATGTATTGTATGGAAGTTCTTTATGGACGTTTTTTGAAAAAGGTTCAACAGAGCACCAAAACGGGTTCCTTATATTTATAGGAAAGACTTTGCTTGAGTTTCTTGCTTTTCAGTAGGACACTCTCTAATGTATTTTGTTCTCTATTCTCCAGATGATGTGGTGTCTAACTACTTCACTAAAGGAAAGAGGGGCAAACGCTCTGGGATCCTCCTGATCTTCTCCTTTCTGAAAGAGGCTGTTTTGCCAAGCCGGCAGAAAATGTACTGAAACACCAAAAGGAGATGCTAGAGGACATATAGAAGAATTGGGTGGGGTTGAGAGATGGTTTATGGGCAGGGGTTGCTTTGTCCAGCTGTCTCAGTGGACTGGTATAAGAGATGGAAAGCATGGATGAGAGGTGATGTTTAAGGTCTGGCCCAGAGATGAAAAGACTTAAGAAGTAACCACACTAGAGGACAACGTCTAGAAGAATGGTCACTCTGTCATGGACATACCAGCTCCTCAATTGAACTTTTCTCTGTTTGTCCATCTGACTGTTTAATGAACTGAGCACAGCCAACAAATGCTCCATAAGCAGCCCTCAGCTTTGGAACAACTTCAGTCTTCGGTTTTCTTGACAGAGATTAAGTCTTTCATTGACTAAAGTTACACTGTCAGTGAGCATTTTCCATTTTAGTGTACACTTAGGAATAATCTGTCTGAAAACTGGTTCCAGAAAGTCTTTAATTTCTAAAGGCTTGAATAATAGACATGTGATCCTATAGCTTTTGTTGGATGATTGATGATTACTGGCTTCTCTGCATAAACTGACAACTGCAGTCGCAAATCCTAATGTAATTGTGATATCCACACAGCTAGTGCCTGTGTGGCTAACTACGAATGAATGAATGTTGGGATATTATGAACATTTTAATTGTCGTCCCATAGTCACCAAGGCCCAACTTTCACCCCTGCTTTTTATTATTTGTGTGCTGTAAAGAACAAAAAAATGTGTTTGTACAAACTTTACTGGATAAAGCGCTGATGCAAATACTTCGTAGGAGCATCAATGATATGTATAAATCACCTCAGAGTGAGTATCCCAATATGTATTCTAGTTGTACAGGCTGATGTATTGCCTGCAATGCAATACATGTAAGAACCCTTACCTGGTCCTCAGCCCTTTGGACCTAAAGCACCTCCTCCAATACCCTTCCATCAGCTGCAGGGTCTCCAGCCAGGAACCACCTTTCATTGACATTTCGCCCCTTTAATCCTGGGATGTCTTCTGGTGGTGGAGCAGTGACAGGAACTTCTCCCTGTCACCCCCTGCAGCTGCTGTTGCCAGGGTTAGTTGCTCTCTCCCATGCATTTATCTCTCCTCCTCAACCAGAGCCAAAAGCTCACTTTCTCAGCCTCCTCCGCTAATTCTTTAAGTGTCTTCTTCAGTTTCCCTCCAAAGACTCCTACTTCCCTCAAGAAGCGGATTGTTGACAACCCCAAATTAGTAGTCTTCCAGCCAGCTTCCCTACACTCCGCAACTAATTTGGAGTACTTAGACTTCTTGCGTCTGTAGGCAGCCTCCATCCCCTCCTCCATTGGTATTGTAAGCTCTATTAGCAGCACAGCTTTAGCCTTGGTGGACCATACCACTATGTCAGGGCGGAGTGATGTAACAGTGATCTCAGTTGGGAAGCGAAGCTGCCTATCGAGGTCGACTCTCATATTCCACTCGTCTTTGGGAGAAAATGGTCAAGGTATTCCTCTTGATTTGTTATTACTTCTCCATCCTCCTTCTGTAACGAAGCTGGCGTAACTGGGATTCCCTGCCTGTGGCCCCTTCCTGCCCTGCCGATGCCCTTTCAGCACCTCGGCCAGCTTTCTCAGAACCTGGTTGTGACGCCATCTATAGCATTCCTGGGAGAGGGCAACTTACAACCTGCAAGGATATGTTGAAGACTCGCATTGTGAGTATTGCAGAGTGTGCAGCATTCCTCCTTACCAAACCACTGATGAAGATTCCGGGGACAGGGCAGCATGTCATATGTTGATTGAATGAGGAAGCTGATCCTTGCCTGTGGAATCTTCCAAAAGTCTGACCAAGTGATGTTTCGGTCAGCAACACCCTCCCAGGTTGTCCAGCTTCTCTGACGGCTAATGGCTCAGTCAACCTCGCTTTGAGCATCCCATTTCCTTCCAGTAGAGATGTTGACTTTTGCATTCCTTATTGTGCAGTCAGTGGACTCTCTCAACTCGAGAACAAGCCTGGTCTTCTTCAGTTTATAGCCCAAACTTATGGATCGAAGCGGTAGCTGGAGGATGTTCCTCCCAAATAGACCTGTTTCTGACTGGCACTGTGGCAACCCCAACCACTTCCGGATGTATGATTTGGCTTTTCCATCCATCTTACTTACTGTAGATGAGGGGATTTTGCTTATCTTTAATGGCCACATCACCCTCCTACAAGGCCTGAATTGGTAGCACCAGACCTTGTACTTCCCTGGTAGTTGACTTTGTTTGATTCTTGCCAGGCCTTCTGATAGGTGTTTCATCACAATTTTGCCCATCTGCTTGTCTGTGAGCTCTGCTGTATACTGCCTCCCCAAGCTTTTGATGGGTTGTTTGGATATAAGTGGGATTTCCTCTCCCCCTACTACAAAGGTAACATTATTGTCTCTAATTCCTCTTCTGAGAGACAAGCTCTGTGATTTTGAAGGCTTAATCTTCATTCGTGCCCAAGACATCAACTCATCCATCCTTTTCAGCAGTCTTGATGTACATGCTGCTATCTGGAGCAGACTGGTTACAACATCCATATATACTCTCATTGGAGGTAGTCTCTGCCCAGATGGTAACTTGATCCCTCTAACCATCTGTCTTGCTCCAATTAGAATTACTTCAAACGCTGCCACAAACAGGATGGGAGAGATGGCACAATCTATTGCAATTCCCACTTGCAGTTGCTGCCACTGGATACTAAAGTCTTGGAGGGAACAGTACATCTGCAGGTCATTGTCGTAGGATGCCATCATCCTCTTGATGCAAGAAGGCATTTGGAAAAACTCCATGGCATAGGTGATCAGCTGGTGTGGGATTGATCCATATGCATTTGCCAGGTCTAACCAAATGACATGCAGGTCTGACTTCCCCCTTTAGCCTTCTGGATCTGGTCCCAAATCATTGCAGAGTGTTCTACATACCCTGGGAAGCCCGGAACTCCTGCTTTCTGGTAGTGGGTGTCAATGTATCCATTATCAAGCAGATATGTCATCCTTCTTGCCAACACTGAGAAGATTTTACCTTCTACGTTAAGCAAAGCAATGTTCCTGAACTGGCTGAGTTCTCTGGAATTTGCTTCCTTAGGAATGAAGACCACTATGGCTCTTTGCCACTCTTTTGGAATGTTCTGCTTCTTCCACACAGTTCTCATGAGGTACCACAGCAGCTCTAGTACTTTTGGGACAGTTCTTGTAAAGCTTGTAAGGGATGATATTGGGACCTGGTGCATATGAGGACCTTACTTTCGCCACTACTTGCCTAGTCTTGCTGAGCTTTGGGGGCATATTAAATGCGGCAATCAGGGTGCAGGCTTAGGTAAATACCCTGGTGTTCCCAATGGGACGTTCCTTGACGGATCACTATATTGCTCTCTGATGTACTATTCCAGCTTTTCTCTTGATGTGAACAGCTTCCCGCTCTTCTTGTCCTTCAACAAATGTCTTGCATACTTGTAGGGACCCTATTCAGTCTTCCCCTAACCTCCTCCCACAGGATTTTTAGGCTTTCTTTCTCCTCCAATTTTGCTTTCTCCAGTTCTTCTGTAACTGCCGCATTCATACTAGTAGGTCAATCGTTTTTTCTCCTTCCTTTCATTCTTTGAGCGGTCCTTTGGTTGGCAGATGCTTCACCAAACCTATCCTTGCATGCCTTATATAAGATGTCCCCTATCTGGTTGAGCTTGGCCTCCACTCCTCCATGCAACGATCTTTCCAGTATCTTGATTAGCTCAGCATCTAGCGCTCGCCATACTTCTGGTTCGCTGGACTTTGGCCATTTGATCTAGCCTCTCCTTGTTGGTTTCTTGGTCTCTAGTGTATGCAAGCTATCAGTGACTAAGTCTTGGAACCCACTTGAGGGCTCTTCCTCCACCAGTGGGCTTTCTTCCCCATCCCATCTTCACCCTCTGCAGCATTGGGTGCGTCAGCTCTGTGGTTTTTACCCTGGCTTTGGTCCCTCTTGTCTCACCTGCCAAAGCAGTGCAAGGCTGCTGATAGCCCTTCTGCCCACACCTGCGCTCCCCCTGGTGAATTCTCAGCCCACAATGTGTGGTTACTTTCTCCCATCCACAGTCATACCTTCGGAGGATCTTCCCTAATTTTCCAATACTTAGTTTGCTGTCCAATTCCATTGCTGCTGTTGTTACCGTGCGGTCCGTCCTATTAGGCCCATCTTTCATCCCACCTCTCTACTTAAACCATATTCTCTGAGATGCTTTTAATACATATGGGTGGGTGCATTAGATGCTAGTGATCAGTTTCATCATGTTCTTCATAACATGGGAGACAGTAGGTTGCTGTTAATTTTTAAACTAAATTGAAACTGATCACAATGCTTTCTTTTGAGACGTTTTTCACACGTGCAGTTAATGTGGAGAATTTCTAATAAAATGGCAGTCAGTTGTTATCACTTCTTAATTTGAAGGGCTATGTCCAACTTCCATGAGTTGAGAATGTCCTTTTCTAATGTTTTTCTTCATCCTGAGGTGTGATACCCTCTCACACTTGTCTGTGATTGGTTGCCCTTTATATGAGGGGCAACTAGAGGTTACCTTAGAAGTGTGATGTCACTGAGAGGTCAGTACCATCTGCCTCACACTCTTACACACACTCACTTCAGCAAGCTTTCACCTGGGGAATTAAATTACTTAGGGGAGTGAGAGAGGACGTGTTGATAATACAGCCAATATGCGGCTGAGCTGAAGCCAGTTTCTGAATAGTTTCTTGGGGAGGACAAGATGAGCTTTGAGGTAGCTGCTGCAGGTCCCAGATCAGTGTAAAGTGCTGCATATTCCTCAGAGTATGTAAGGAAGGGAAGGAATCCTTTTGGGACCACTAACGACAACGCTGGGTTGATACATGAACAGTGACCTGGGTCAATGTGGTCGTGCCCCTGACAGCAAATCACACAACGTCACAGCTCTACACTCAAACAATCTCCTCAACACAGCAGACTGCTTTTGCTTTTTCTGGCCTTTTTCCATATTTCAGTGATGGCCTGTGAAGAGGGCATAGCCGACAGTGTTCTTCAGTTTGCACTCAATAGGCAGCAATTATCAAAGCTTTTAGCATAGTTCACTCTTTCTCTAGGACTTGGCACATACACAGACAAGCAATCCTTACTGTGTACTAAAAGCTGAGCTAAGTCAAGGACCTAAGGCTTCTCCAGAGTAGAGCTGAGCACTTGTCAGTATATAAAGTCAGCAGTGTAATCTCTGATAAAAAGAGATCTAATAAATGTCAGTATATTGACTTATTAAAATCTACATAAGGGCAAATAATTTTGGGTAATGCTACACCACAGACAACAGCTGTCCTCATGAATATCTAAATGTTTATCAGCATTGTAGTATTTCACTTACTTCTTGTTAGATCATGTGGCTGTCCTATCCAGCCAGTACAGTGATTTATTTCATGAGTTAACAAATGTGGTCATGAAGGACCCCTGTCCTGCACAATTGATTCAACTAATTGAATTGGCCTCTCCATGCTCCAACCACAGCTATGTTTATTTGTATGAATTGTGTAATTGGGCAAGAAAATCTAATGAAAACCCATATCAAAGTACTTTTTTTCAAACTTGGTGATATTTAAGTATTGAGTATAAATTTTGCCATGTACAGTGGTAACCCTACTTACGAGCATCCCTACTAACGAGTATTCCAGGTAACGAGTCGAGATCTCAGAATATTTTTGTTCCAGGTAACGAAAAAAATTCCAAGTAACGAGTAGTGTAAATTTGTTCAAGTATGCCAACCGCTAGGGGTGCTGCGGTCGTAGCATCCCCTAGATGCTACCGTAGAAGAGGTCAGTCATTACCTTTGACCGGTGTCCAGTGAAAGTGCTTGTGATAGCAATGCTAAGGTAGTGAACAAGAAAGTTAGATAAATTTTACTTTTACTTTTCATATGATAAGTGTAACCATGCCATACACGTACGCCCGTCCTGTCATCCTTAGCGGCCAGCCTACACGAGCGTTGTTTATTTTTTTAAAAAACCCATATAAACACATTATTTAGCATATTTAAGTATACTGTATATTGGCCGGCTGTCACAGATGAATCAGTTTTACATGTATTTTTATGGGGAAAATGCATCCAGCTAACGAGCAAACCAGCTAACGAGCTCGGCTCGTGCACGGATTAAACTCGTAAGTAGGGCTACCACTGTAATGGCATCCTATCTTATATCTCCAGCAAGTAACCATGATTGAACCACCTCTTTGCTTTACAAAGACTTTGTGTAGTTTATCATTTCTTGAGCTCTTAAAGATTTAACCTCTATGTTTCTCTGTCACTGTCAGCAAGTGGCTTTTCTTTATTGATATAGCTTGAGGGTGAATGGGTTTTTGCTTGTCCAACAATGGATTATTTCCTATAAAAGAACACTTATGTGGGCAGAGCATGGATATTTCAATAAAACAAGACCTTCCTGAGTTGAAGCTACAAGCATAGAAACATTAAAATGCACATAGGAGATAAACTACTGGACCAGGTTTGGAAATCGGACAATTTATTCAGTAATGTCCCAGCAACAGCTTTTCTGCTAGATGCATGGCCACTTCAGTCCAGGGTGAGGTTCCTGGTCCAGCAGTGCAGCCTAGGTGTGGCAGGTCAAGCACACTGCTAAGTGGACAAGCAGTGCATGAGGGGAAATCCAATGGAAACAGACTCTTCTGAATGACATCCAGTGGCAAGTCAGGAACTGGCTGTGGAGCATCTTGCCATGCTGCAGTGTAGTGGAGTCGGCCATACTCAGAACGTTCCAGCTTCACGCTTTTACGTAGATCAGGTTGTGGTGCTGCTTTCTCTGGATGGATACCCAGCCTCACTCCCTGAGGTCTACTGACAGTAGCTGGAGGAGGTTTGGATGGATTGGTTGAGATGTTCCACATTTCTCTTGGTGCACTAGGGTGCCACTTCTCACTTTTGGTTTTAGGAGGCCCGGTCGAGCGGCAGCTGTGGCTTAATGTATGAGAGCCCTTTAAAGGAGGCCAGCATAGAAGAACCCCCTTCTTCCCTGCCCAGTCGGAAACTTTGTGCTTATTAATAGCCTCTCTGGCCACCTGAAAGCACAAATGAAATGTAAGGATGACAAATGTAGTGATCCTTTGTGTTGTAGTGTTTCTTTGGAACATTGCCACAGAAGAACCACTTTGGTCCCTAAAGACTTTTTCAATTAATGGTTCTTTAAGTACTGTTTTTGTAAAAGCAATATGTGTAGAGAAACTAATATACAGTGCCCTCCCTCCATAATTATTGGCACCGCTAGTTAAAATGTGTTAAAAGCCTTAAAATAAATATTTTTTTATTGCAGAAGAATAATCTCACTCTGAAAAAGTTTAGAAAAAAGCAACCTTCAACTCAAGTGAAAAAAAAATAAAGAAAAAAATCCTGACTAAGAAATAATTACTTCCCATTAAATGAGATGTTCCACAATTACTGGCATCCTTAACAATTTCTTGGAAATAAATGTATTTGAACCATTTATGTCCTTTCAACTGTAGCTTATAAAGTGGATCAAAGTATCTAGGAACCTTTGATTAGTAATTCATCACTTCCTGTTTCCCTATGGTATAAATATGGCATTACACAAAGGCCTATTTCTCTTACTCTTAAACATAGAAACGACAAGAGAATACACTATTCATGTAAGACAGATGTGTGTTGACCTTCATAAATCAGGCAATGGCTACAAGAAAATATCCACTCACCTGCAGATGCCCTTATCTACAGTCAGAGCAACCATCAAAACATTCAAAACATCTGGAACTGTGACAAACAAGCCTGGAAGAGGACACACGTGTATCTTGCCACCACGCACAGTGAGAAGGATGGTAAGAGAAGTAAAAAGTTCTCCAAAGCTCACTGTAAGAGAACTGAATCAAATGGTAGCATCTTGGGGATACGAGGTCTCCCAAACAACCATCAGGCACTATCTACATGCCAACAAGCTGTTTGGGAGGCATGCATGGAGAAAGCCTTTTCTGAGTTATACTCATAAGTGTAAACGGGTGGAGTTTGTCAAGCGGTACTGGGATTTTAACTGGCATCGTGTGCTTTGGTCAGATGAGACCAAAATAGAGCTTTTTGGTAACAAACACTGTAAGTGTAACACCAAGGATGAGTACGCAGAAAAACACCTCATGCCCACAGTTAAGTATGGGGGAGGATCGGTGATGCTGTGGGCCTGTTTCTACTCCAAAGGACTTGGGAACCTTGTAAGGACACATGGGATCATGAACTCTGTGAAATATCTGGACATTTTGAATCAGAATCTGGTGGCCTCTGCCCAAAAGCTGAAGATGGGTCATCACTGGGTCTTTCAGCAAGATAATGACCTTAAACATGTGGCCAAAAATGGTACACGAGGCACAAAATCAAACTCCTCTCATGGCCATCTCAGTCCCCAGACCTCAACCCAATAGAAAACCTGTGGGGTGAGCTGAAGAGGAGAGTGCATAGGAGAAGACCCAGGACTCTGGATGATTTAGAGAGGATGGGTAAAGAGGAATGGTTGAAGATCCCTCTTTCTGTATTCTCCCATCTTGTGAAGAGTTATAGAAGATTAAGTGCTGTGTTGTTGGCAAAAGGAGGTTGTGCAAAGTACTAAAACCAGGGCTGCCAATAATTGTGGAACACATGATTTCATTTAAAAGATTTATTTCTTAATGTGTAATTTTTTCCCCGCCAAATAAAGGCTCTTAAATTAAAGCTTAGATTTTTCTCTTTTTTTGCATTGTTGTCCAATATTATAAAAAAGAAAAAAAGAATTTATTAGAATCCAAAGAACACTTCTTAACCAGGGGTGCCAATAATTATGGAGGGCGCTGTATATCCGTTATTTTTTTCTCTCCAAGAAACCAAGAGTGTAGCTACACTATATGTCCAAAAGTTTGTGGACACCCCTTCTAATGAATGCATTCAGTTACTTGACACTGAATGTACAAATGCACACACACAGCTTGTCTAGTCCCTGCAGAGAAGTCCTGCTAATAGAATAGGACTCTCAGGAAAAGATAAACATGAACTTATTTGCACCATGTTTAATGCCAGGTTTGAGCTAGAGGGGTATAAAACCCCCAAAAATTGAGCTGTGGAGCAGTGTATCTGTGTTCTCTGGAATGATGGTGCTTGATCCAGTACTTTTGGGATGAGGTAGGATTCAAGGAAACTTTGTCATTTGCATCACATGTAGTACATGAGGTGGAACGAAATTACATTCCCAAGGTCCCAGTTTTACCCAGTGTAGCAGCTGATATAAGTATCAAAAGTCTTTATGAGTTTTTGCAAATATACAGACATAGTATAAACTATACAATGTAAATATAGACTGTACGCTATGCAGAGCAGTATGTTATATCAGCAGTAACTTAGCCTGTACAATGTCCAGAGTATTGAGCACGGCGTGTGGAGATTAGCAGCAATTTATATGAATGAGTGGATAAAGAATAAATATTAGCAGCATACAGTTAAAATTAAAGTGACCAAGTGTAATAAAGTGTCAGTGCAGTGTGAGTTTCCTAAGTGGAGTTTAAGAGTCTAACAGTTTCTGCATTGAAGCTGTTCCTCAGTCTGGTGGTTCTACACTTTATGGACCGCAGCCTCCTGCCAGAAGGGATCGGGACAAAAAGTGAGTGGGCTGGGTGGGTGGGGTCCTTCATGATGCAGGTGGCCCTTTTCCTGCATCTAGAGGTGTAGATGTCCGTGGTGGTGGGGAGGCTGACACCAACAATCTCGACGAGACGACGTCTGTCCTTTAGAGACGTCTCCCACCACTTTCGACGTGTCTTCTAACAACCACAGTCGGAGGGGTGGTGGTGCCTGTAGATGTGGAGATCTACGTCCTTTTCCCGGTGGACGTAGTACTTCC
>BRDA01007048.1:0-17247 GCA_036984385.1 Crenuchus spilurus
GTGAGACAGAGAGAGAGACTGTAACTGGTGCACCATTTAAGGTGGAATTGGAACGATGCTGGTTAAAGCTAACTTCAGCTTTGACTGGTTAGTTTTACAGAAGCTGTTGAGCGTTTTGTGTGACTTGAGTCAGTATTATGCACAGTAAATATGCCAGTGTTAAATCAACACTATTAGAGTCAAATTAACACTGAGGGTGTCAAAATGTAACACTCTCAGTGTTAATTTAACTCTAATAGTGTTGATTTAACACTGGCATATTTACTGTGTGTAAGAATACTGTTAACAGAGGAGAGAGATAGCAGTAGATTGGTCAGATAAAGCAGTACATTAAAAAAACTATTTTGAATGTGTTGTGATTGGAGAGCGTTCTTTTCTGTGGCGGGCGTTTCAGCTGTGTACTTCCTTTGTGGAAGGGGCGGGGCACGGAGTACCTTATTTACATTAAAAACTGGCATTAAATCCTTCCGTTCATCAGAGAGGTGTTAAAACACATCAAAGGCTACATTCACATTACAAGCCACATTGCACAAATCCGATTTTTTGCTCAGTTCAGATTTAACTATGTTGTCGGTTCACATTCACAAATGTAAGTGAGTTGTGAACCAATCTGTCCCTGAAACGGCTCTCATGTATGGCAGGCCGTTTTAACATTTAATCCATTTTTCTGACTATCCGTAATTACATTTAAGATTTCTCAAACATAATTATGACTAGACAAAACTATATTTTGACTATCCAGAATGGTAATTTAAGATATCTGCAATTACATTCTGACTAGTCAAAATTTCTTTCAAGATATCTCAAATGATGTCACCCGATTCGTCATTTGATGGGTCACACATCCGTAATTACAATTCAAGATATCTCAAACATAATTATGACTAGTCAAAATGACATTTTAGATATCTGAATTAAACGATTGCGTGTACGCCCCCTTGAGTTGCCAGGTTCGCGGTTTTCACGTCAAATTGGGCTTGTTTCGAGAGAGAGAGAGAGAAATTGAGAGAGAGAGAGAGAGAGAGAGAGACACTCTGACTAGTTAATATGCCAGGTAAATGGGGAAATACGAGGGACTGTATTGCAAGGGCTGGGAAAAAGAAAAAGGTTTGATGGACTGATAATAAATCCCTTATAAACAAAATACTAAGTCGTACACTCATAATTGTTTTGCCATTTGCTTCAAACGTGTGACAGACATATATTTTGGGCTAGTTTAAGCTACTGAAGGGCGGGTTTTAGACTGACTATGGGCTGGATATTTTTGTTGGACCTGGCAACCCTTGAGCTGTCCAAACAATTGCCTGTACTGTAGTGTGGAATCTCAGGTGGCTGCAATGGAGCTGGCTGTTCTGGACAAAATTGTACGAAAATGCCACAGTATAGAGAATAAATCATCCGTATTTCTTAATTTATGTCGAGCACGAGCTGCAGCACTTAAAATCGTGTTAAAAACACAAGAATTTGAGCTGGACTGACCTGACATTGCAGACCAAAATGCATTTTTAACTTTCCGACAAAAAAAAAATCCAAATAGAAAAGCTTTCTAATTCATTTGGAGAAAAGATGGATTTTGATCAAAAATTCCACACAGCCCTGAAAATGTGAAAATATAGCCTAACACGCTTGTCTGATGACTAACCACTGAGATATGTTGACCAAAAACGTGACAGACACTTCATATACACCCTCAGGCAACTTGGTAACTTGTGGGAAAGGGGTATAATATAGGACCTTTAAAGTTTGTCTCTTCAGGGAAAAGGCAAGTGGACTCCAGCATTTGAATATTACAAAGAAAGCATAGAGGCAGCAGTGGAGGAGAGGACATTTAGCCAAGGAGGTCAAGCATAATGGGAAAAAGGTTTTTACCTTGTAACATTTCCTGAGAGATCCATGAATAATGCACTTTATTATTCTGAATCTATGCGAGGATGAAATATCCCTGACCCAGTATGTATAAGTAGGAAGTTTATACTTCTTTCAGTTAGTAAATTAGATACAGTGTCACAAAGGTTGCTATAGTACACCAGCACTAACTTGAGATTTAAGCTGTGTACATATATATCTATCAACTGATTTCAGTCCGTATATGTGATTGACTGATAATTTAGCTGATGCTATGACCTGATCAGATCACTTGGTAGTTAGCATTTTTCCATGGTGTTTACTGAGGTTACAGACACTGCAATTACTCAATAAACCACTAAATTCAATGCAGACCTTATCACGGCTGAAAGTGCTAAGAGAATGTAGCCAGTCTGGTGTTTTTTGTACCATATTTGATTCAAACATGTTTGTAAAATTTATAAATCTAATGTGATTCATGGGGGAAATAAAGGCAGAGTTAAGTCCACTCACCTGATAATCACTCAGTTCAGTAGAGTAAGTAACAGAGCTGTAACAGAGCAAAGCTACAGTGTTAAGTCACTGTCCACTCTATTAGAAACACCTACTTATTGGTCCACCTTGTAGATGTAAAGTCAGAGACAGTAGGTGCGTTTCCAATGACCATTAAATTGCGCAAAATTGAAGTGGCAAAAATAAATTTGCTTAAGACGCAAATTCTGAAAAAAGTTTTTACGACTTCTCGCATGAATATTTGGGATTTTAATAGAGTTTATTATTTAATGGAAACATCGCAATTGAGAAATTGTGTTTTTTCGACTTAAGACAATATCAAGAAAGTTTTGCGCATATTTTGTAATGGAAACACACCTAATAGCTCATCTGTTGCTGCACAGATTGTTTTAGTCATCCTCTAACTCATCATCAGTGGTTAGGATGCTGCCCTCAGGATGCTGTTGGTGGGATAGTTTTGGTTGGTGCACTGTTTTCACTCCAGCACTGACATTGAGGGGTTTAGAAACATCAGCAGCTCTGCTGTATCTGATACACTCATACCACCTTAACAGACACTAACACACCAGCACATCAGTGTCACTGCAGTGCTATGAGTATGAACTACCCAAATAATACATGCCCTGTGGGAGTGCTGATCACTGAAGAAAAGGGTGAAAGGAGGCTAACAAAATATAGAGAAAAACAAATGGACTACAGGCTGTAATTGTAGAACTATAAAGTACACCTACATGGTCAGTGGAGCTGATAAAATGTACAATAAGTATAGGTACAATGTGTACCTAATTAAGTGGCCAGTGAGCGTATATTATATATATGGTATATTATTATTTTATTATTATTATATTTTTTATTATGCTTTGCAATGCGCAATATACTGTTATTCGATATACACTGCTCAAAAAAATAAAGGGAACACTTAAACAACACAATGTAACTCCAAGTCAACCACACTTCTGTGAAACCAACCTGTCCAGTTAGAAGCAACACTGACTGTGAATCACTTTTACCTGCTGTTGTGCAAATGGAACAGACAACAGGTAGAAATGAGAGGCAATTAGCAAGACAACCCCTATACAGGAGTGGTTCTGCAGGTGGTGACCACAGACCTTTTCTCTGTTCTCATCCTTTCTGGCTGATGTTTTGGTTACTTTTGCATTCTGTCAGTTCTCTCACCATAGAGGTAGCATGAGGTGATGTCTACAACCCACAGAAGTTGCTCAGGTAGTGCAGCTCATCCAGGATGGCACATCAATGCGAGCTGTTGCAAGAAGGTTTGCTGTGTCTGTCAGCACAGTGTCCAGAGCATGGAGCAGATACCAGGAGACAGGCCAGTACACCAGGATACATGGAGGGGGCCGTAGGAGGGCAACAACCCAGCAGCAGGACCACTACCTCCTCCTTTGTGCAAGGAAGAACAGGAGGAACAGAGCCAGAGCCCTGCAAAATGACCTCCAGCAGGCCACTAATATCCATGTTTCTGCTCAAACTGTCAGAAACAGACTCCATGAGGGTGGTATGAGATTTTGAGTATGATTCCAAATCCAGACCCCCAAGGGGTAATAATTTTGATTTACATTGATCATTTTTATGTTATTTTGTTCTTAACACATTTCACTATGTAATAAATAAAGATTTTCAACTGGAATATTTTATTCATTGAGATCTAGGATGTGTTATTTTAGTGTTCCCTTTATTTTTTTGAGCAATGTTCTTCTTCTTCTTCTTCTTCTTCTTCTTCTGATTCTGAATTTTTGTCCCGCAGTTTTTGAGATATCGACACTGTTCCAACTCCAAATTTTTCGGTCCGACTGTGTGATCCACGCTTGTATACAAAATTTTGATCAGATGCATGGTTTTCCTAAAAACTTCCTTAATCTGGGAATTTTTTCCTTTTAAGAATGAATGGGGAGCAAAAATGCATGCTCATCTACTGTACTTCTGCTTGACCAATTTGCACCGTTTCGGATACACTATATCAGGGCATGGGTTAAATGTGGTTACATTGCGTTGTGTGCAATCACATTGACAAAAAGTTTAATGTAATCACAAGAGCTTTGTACAAATATATTTTTTCTTGCACTTTTAATGGCCAGCAGTGTATCCAAAGCTGCTAATTTACCTTCAGGTGTATTGTTGCTGAATTACTCAGGTACAGTAGTGTGCACAGACTCTGGCAATAGCAGTAGCTATCATTTAAGAAAATGATAATAGAATCAGCATGAAGCATTATTGATGTATAACTCATACAGTCTGAATATATCACAGGCTGTGTGTGGTCAGTGGTATCAGCCTGCTGCTCTGGAGAGGCTCCAACCTAGTGGTCTGTCTATAACTACTGGACCTGTTTAGACCTGCATATTTCATACTTCATCCATCACAATGTCTACTACAATCAAATGTTCACTTACTGTCTAATCTATCCCATCTAATATAGATCAAATAAAATTTTATATAAAGATTGGTCATGGCCACTGTAACGTTAGTGAAAATGGAACAAGGAGAGAGAGAATGGAATGGTAGCCACGGCAACTGTGTTTCACTCTCCTGTGTTATGCATTAGACATTATCAGTGTGTATGAAGTGATGCTCTGAGTGAAGTGCAGAGAGGATGAGTGCTGATGGACACAGTGTTAGGAATCACCTCAAAGCTCTTGTGATCAGAATTCTGTTGTGGCTGCTGTCTTTGGGCTTTGACTGGAATCTAGGGTTGTCACCATACCAGAATTTTGACTTTGGGTAGTACCATGACACTGTGAAGGAAATTCCATATATACACCATACATAATCATGTAATACCCATCAATCAACCCATAAGCTAGGACTCTCCCAATCAATTGCAATGTTGATAACTCTAGGAGGGTGAAGCTAGCACAAGCCTCCTCAAATGCATGTGAATGATGCTGATGCTGATACATTGATGTTGATACATCAAACATGCTTGGAGGAAAGCAAAGGATCCCCAGCGGGCAGACCCCTGAGCCTGAGCTGACATTACTTAGTAGTGATTGGAAGAGAGCGCCATATACCCACCCAGAGAGAGCATGGCCAATTGTCGATGGCATGGGATTCAAACTCGCAATCCTCTGATCATAGTGTCAGCATCTTAGTCTGCTGAACCACTCGGGGCCCAGTATAAATTTAAAACACTCACCAATTGTTTGTCTCTTTTTTTAAATGAAACATATTTGATTCTTGTGCAACTCTACTAGAAACACTGACTGGAATCAAAAACACGTTGGTAATACTATACTAGTGAGGACATTCCATTCACTTGTGTAATATTGAGTAAAAATAAACCTAAACTTAACCTTAACATTTGCAAAAAAATGGTCAGTGCTTCTGCTCTTTGAATTTTTCCAAAAACAAAGTTTGTAATGAAAATGTCACATTTTTTGGGGACCAGCAAACTGTCCCCAATTTTACAGATCTGCCATGCATTTCTATTATTATGAGGACTTTCAGTCTCCACCAGGAAGAAATACAAAGGGAGACACACACACACTTGGTTTTAACACTAGATAAAAGCAGTGTTCACTGTTGAATTTCTCACCAAATCTTTGAAGACACCATTGCATCACCATGCAACTCAAATCATGATTCATCACTCCATACAACTCTGCTGAACCTGTCTGAAACAAACTTTCTGTACTCTCCCAAAAACGTCATTCTATCCTTGACATTTTTCTTAGACAGAAACGGCTTCCTGACATCTACACACAAACCCATTAGGCAACCTTCTGCTCTTGTTTTCTGAGGTCCTGAATTCTGACAGTTTTTGAAGACATTTTTCTTGTTTCAGCAGGTGGTCATCTCTATCTGAAGACATCTTTCTTTATGGCAACATCACCTGATGTTTCAAAGCATTGATGTATTTTCTGTAGCTGATAGTGAAAGATGTGCTGTGCCTTTAGGATCTTGTAAATTTCAGAATAGCTTCAGTTGGCCTGATAGAGCAGCTATGCGATTTTTGACAGCAAAGAATTTAGCTTTTTTGGAGCAGATTTTCTCATTTCTTTATTTTGGGATTCACAAGACTGCATATTGTAGATCTCCACTGGTAGGTATCTGTCACTTCTCGTTCTATTTAGAGTCTTGTTTAAAAACAACAAAGGTATTCAGGAAAATGCTGGGTATTCAGGAAAATGCTGGGCATATACACTGCTCAAAAAAATAAAGGGAACACTTAAACAACACAATGTAACTCCAAGTCAACCACACTTCTGTGAAACCAACCTGTCCAGTTAGAAGCAACACTGACTGTGAATCAATTTTACCTGCTGTTGTGCAAATGGAACAGACAACAGGTAAAAAGGAGAGGCAATTAGCAAGACAACCCCTATACAGGAGAGGTTCTGCAGGTGGTGACCACAGACCTTTTTTCTGTTCTCATCCTTTCTGGCTGATGTTTTGGTCACTTTTGCATTTTGTCAGTTCTCTCACCATAGAGGTAGCATGAGGCGATGTCTACAACCCACAGAAGTTGCTCAGGTAGTGCAGCTCATCCAGGATGGCATATCAATCAATCAATCAATCAAATTTTATTTATAAAGCGCTTTTTACAACTGATGTCACAAAGCAGCTTTACAGGCTTAGTAATAACAGACATTAAATCATTAATCCCTAATCCTCAGTGAGCAAGCCAACGGCGACAGTGGCAAGGAAAAACTCCCCCAGAGCTGGAGGAAGAAACCTTGGGAGGAACCTTGGGAGGAACCAGACTCACATGGGGGACCCATCCTCCTCTGGTCTGCTAATTCTAAGTGTGTGTTTCAATGCGAGCTGTTGCAAGAAGGTTTGCTGTGTCTGTCAGCACAGTGTCCAGAGCATGGAGCAGATACCAGGAGACAGGCCACTACACCAGGAGACATGGAGGGGGCCGTAGGACGGCAACAACCCAGCAGCAGGACCACTACCTCCTCCTTTGTGCAAGGAGGAGCAGTGCCAGAGCCCTGCAAAATGACCTCCAGCAGACCACTAATATCCATGTTTCTGCTCAAACTGTCAGAAACAGACTCCATGAGGGTGGTATGAGATTTTGAGTACGATTCCAAATCCAGACCTCCCAAGGGGTAATAATTTTGATTTACATTGATCATTTTTATGTTATTTTGTTCTTAACACATTCCACTATGTAATAAATAAAGATTTTCAACTGGATTATTTTATTCATTGAGATCTAGGATGTGTTATTTTAGTGTTCCCTTTATTTTTTGGTTTGAGTTTTATATCAAACATTTAAATATTCTCATGATTTTATCTTTGCATGCAAGAAGCTTATATAAGAGAATTTGACTGTTTCTAGCTTTTTCTTCCAACAGTTCACTGCAGCAATGAGCAGTGCTGAGAAACTGGTAGCTCACTTCTCAGGAGAGCATTTTCTAGTCTAATTTTCTGACCAATTATTTGTTGTTAGCACAGTCAAAAGCTTCAAATTATGCCATATTGGGTTTAACCCTTTTTTGTCCAGGAGTGTATAGACCGAATAGTCCACACACATGTTGGGTACCAGTGTTGAGAGGTAATGTTTTACAGTAATGTGATTGCTTTCTCTTATAATGAAGTAATCATAAAGAATGAATATAAATGTTAAAATTAACCACATTGCAGTTACTGACTTCATAAACATTGCATGACGCATGTTACTCATCTGTCATTATGACAATATTGATTAGGCATGATTTTGTATATATTCATTTTCGTGTGTGTGTATGTGCATCATGTGTGCAGCTGTATGCTTCAGCTGGACTGTGAGAAATGAGAAATATGAAACTGATGGACAACTCATGAGCTGAAGAAGACAGCCAGCTGAAACAGGTCAGTGTTGATGTTCATTATTGAAAAATTGAGGCAGCTGTTTTTAATTATTTGTGTTTTATTTGTTTATGACGGAGTTCTTTTGTACTTTAGTGCAGATTTGCACATTCTGACACGCACGTAAACATATAGATGTAGACATACAATGCACACACATACATACTGTATAGACTCACACACATTCTGACATGCATTTAGACATATATATCCAGACACACACACAGACACAGACAGACAGAGAGAGAGAGACTCAGACAGAGACACAGAGGTATGAATAATTGAGCCTTTTGATCTTTTATTTAGTAATGGCTGTACAGTGGGCCGGTGGGCAGATAGAGCTGAGTGCAGTGCTTTAGAGGGTCTTTCCCCCTCACAGCCAATCACAACACACAACATACCTCAGTCCACTGTGTGTGTGTGTGTGTAGCAGCATGTGACAAGACATTAATGAGAAATGTGAGTGGGGGTATATGCAGTGTCTGTGTGTGTGTGTGTGTGTGTGCATCACAGTGGTGTATTAGCTGCCGTGAATCTGTCCGTGCTTGCCCAAGGACAATGAGGTAAATGTGTTAACTGTGGGGCGATGATTTATACACACACACACACCATCTGATTAAGTTGCTCTTCTCCCCTGAGCCCTCCAGCATGTGTTTGACCTTTTACATCACCACGGAAGTAATATACCTTTCTTGTGTCTGACTGTAAATAAACAAATCTACATTCTGATGTCTTTAACTGTCATTTGTTGAATCAGAGATCTGTAGCTAATGAAACTGCAAATTATGCAGAATTCATTTTGACTTTTAAAACACGCATACATGGAGGAACATTTCATTGCTCAAATGTTGCTCCTTGATAGCTCAGGAGACTTTATTGAAAATGTAACAAAACCGAGAAGACTTCTAGTCCTGATTGTGTTCATAATGAGATTCCCGTCTTTAAGAAGCATTAGGAGCACAACGTGAGACTTTATTGAGATCTATGATAAACTCATGAGGAGACATGAGCGATGGTTAAGGTCTTTTTCTCAGGAGAAATATCTGATCTCATTGTTGTTTAAAGGAAACTACTGACCTTACTTTCCTCTGGGTAATGTACTTAAACTTTTAGTTTTTTTCAGCCTAAAGGCCCATAAACCTTTATGTTTGATTGAGCAGGATATATTTTCAAGTATTACTTGCTAAAATTACACGACTGACACCTTTAACAGTAATTGTAAGGCTTTGTACCATTCATGCACTTTATATATATATTCATGCACTGACACTGTATATATGCTATACAGTATAGCAGACATTCACATTTTCTTTGACAGTCCTGACCAGCATCTAAACTAAACTAAAAACTCAATGTAATGTTTAATATATAAAAGAAGAGGTTCAAGAACATGCTACAAAACTAATCAAATAGCTTCAGATGTACAATCAGTAAATAAATGAAAAACAGGGTGGGGTAGCGAAACACAACTGATGTCTCAAACACGTTAAGAGGGCAAGAAATGCAAGTCATGAACTCTTGACAAGGCACAGCTGTTAACTGACAAAGCTGACTGAAAAAATGCCAAGAAAGCTGCATCTAAGCAAGAGGTGCCTATTTTGAAAAATTTAAAATATAAAACATATTCTGGTTTGTTTAACACTTTTGTTTACTAAATAATGTGTTTCTTCATAGTTTGGAAGACTGTAATATTAATCAGCAATGCAGACCATTAAAAAACAAAAAAAAACAAAAAACAACACAATGTCAAAAAGGTGTGTCCAAATATGACAGTTACTTTAATTCAAGCTAAAAAAAATCATAACAGGAAGTGACTAAGTTCTTTCATCACATAAACAATTGTTTTCTCAGGTTGATGAATTGCATGGACTGTGGAATGCTGCATTTTAAAGCTTTAACAATGTCAAACTGGTTTATTAAAAAATATATCATTCCATTATAAAAGCCCTTTAATTGATTATACTTACATTATTCTGGGAAACAGGTGCACATTGAATTAGTGTCTTCCACCAGCAGGGGTCACTCTGCCTTTAAAGCTACAACAAGCTAAAATATGTCTTTCAGCTAGGGAATGGCTATAGCACACACACAAGCGCGCGCGCACACACACACAAAGAGACAGAGTGTATAAATGGGTTTGTGACTCTCACTGATGCCTCCTTGGTGATGTATGCAGAGAGGAGAGAAGGACATTCCACTGGTTCACTTTAACCTAATGAAGATTTACTGCAGCCTCTGAATGTCCGCTGGACCAGCCAGGTCTGTTTGTTTAGACATATTATTCCAATAGAGGATTGATCAATAGTTCCAACCTCGTGTTCAGTTTCACAGGCTTGGAAGGTGCTCAGGGTCGCTCTTTTTTATATATAAATTATTCTTTGACCTTTGAGTTGCTGGCTGCCATTGAGGTGTGCTTCTTCACTTTGGTCCAAAATACAAGTGTTGGAAGAACTGAACAGGTCTCCAGGGAAAAGTCAGCAGATGAATGATTCAAAACTGCCATCTAGTGGACAAGGGAGGAAAGCCAACTACAGCAAAAGATGTGAGGAGTGATACTGAAGAGCCAAAACATTTAAAATGACTGGGTGTATGGCAACATGGCCCCATACTGCAAGGATGCCAAGCAGTATACATTTCTCCAGTAGCCAGCATTAAACATTAGACAATGCGCATCTGTACAAATGTGGGAGACTCACAAGGGCCAGATTGTGATGGCTGGATGGGTCAGAGAGCTTGTGGAGGGGTCCTGGTGAGCAGTGGTGAAAACCTATTGATGATGGTTTAAAATATGCAAGAACAAGTATTACCTGGCAACCTGAGAGTATGGAGCTGTGTAGCCATACAGTACCCATATTTTTAATTGCTTAATCACTGTCTTGTGCAAAGCACTAATTTCAAAGCATTGTCTTGTGATACTTTCAGGATTTTCAGTATACGTCACTTAGGAACTCCATGAGTTAAAGTGAAAGAGAGCGCTGTTTCGAACTTTACACATTTTTTAAAGGTTCTATGACAAGCAGCGCCACGGGCTGTTTCAGATTAAGATTAAGAGCTTTTCATTGTTCATCTCTCTTTTTAAGATGCTGTTGAAGCTTGAATGATGCACTGAACATCATTTATAGTTATTTTCAGCTAATCTTGAAGAGGTATAGAAATCCATGTTGCCTGCTGACCCAGAAACTCTTATGCTTACCAACCGGAAACATCGTCTTATGCAACTAGCCAATAAGAAGCAAAGAAGTAAACAATCACGCTGATGACTAAGCCAATCAGAAACCAGCAGTCACCTTAACGATCAGAGTGCACAACTGCAGGATTAAATTGCTGATTGCTGGATTTAGCCAATAGGAAGTCTGCAGACCGCCCCTAGCGACGAGCTATAACACCAGAGTGGCCTAATTACAATTATGTTAATTTTCACATCATAATATTTTTGCATAACAAATGCAAAAACTGTTTAATAAATATTAACTTTACCTGTGGGAGCATCTACTTGAAAGGATGAACACTTATAAAGTACTTATTTATTATAACTATTATCATTCGTTAATTAGTATTTGATAGTTGCGATATACAAGTATTGAAAATCACTGTGATTTAAAATGTGAAATGTTGATATTGTGTTAATATAGTAATGTTAATTGTGAAAGAGGAGACTCAGACAATTAAATAGGATCCACATGCAAGGGCTTTGAATGATAAGCTTTAGGGATAACACAGAGTATATTCAGTGAACTTAGTGTCAGTAGAGAGAACACAAAAGCCCTGAAAATGTAGTTCTTTGACACTGTAGAGATAAGCAGTCCTCAGAACAAAACCAGATTCAGTTAGAAGAGCAGGAGCCTGAAACTGAGAATAAGTAAGCTTTAAGATCAGCAGTAAGAATTGATAGTAGTAGTAGTCTAATAGTTCTTTTTGTGTGGTTACCGTGGCTCTACCTATATACATTCATATCTTGAGTGTAATTTATTTCTCATAATATAGACAAAACACACAATAAACAAATTTAAAGATAAAATTGATAATAACTGATAGCATTATAATTATATATAATATTGATATTATGAGTTATTTTGGCCATGATAATGTAGTAAACATCTGATATAATGACAGCCATAACTGAGACATTAAAGCATTTACTAATGTTTATTATTGCCTTAATTGTCATTAATAGGCTGTAAAGTGCAGTGTAACAAGTTACTGTATTAGCAAATCCAAAGGGTTGATACTAAAAGCCCATGAAAGATATATATTAATTGTTATAAGATGTTAACAGCACATTATACATGAAAGACTGGTTAAAGTTTGTAAATATGTACACAGATTCTTACACACACACACACACACACACACACACAAAATCATCACCACTGCAGTGTATTCCAATGAGGTTTTATTCATACTCATTACAAAGCAATGTTGAGACACCCTGTCCTCCGCTCTACAGCTTCGAAGTTACTTATTGGAGCCATGACACCCATCTCCACTGAGCTCACTCGTCAAACTCATACACTGTTCCCACTCACTCAGCACTGGAGAAGCATGGAAACACTAGCTTACTTATTTTTGGTTTTGCATCGTTTCCAACATATTAATAGGACACAAAAACAAGTTATGAGCAAAAGAAGCAGGTAAATCTGCCTATAAGCATCACTTATGTACAAAATATACTGTAAAATATGTATATATACACATATACACATACACATGCAAATATGTACAGTGAAAGTTTGTTCTACATATACAGTGTTGTGTGTAAAAGTGAATACAGACATGCTTCTTAGAAGCAGTGGAATGGATTAATGTCCTATACATTGTATAGCATGACAGTGACACAACAACAACAACAACAACAACAACAACAACATTAATAATAATAATAATAATAATAATTTCAACTGATGTTACCTTAATTAGATTTTATCTAACACGTTTTTGGATCTTACACATACATCTGCTTTGAAGGAACAGCTTTTAGAAATTAGAAGTGTATTTTTGCTGTTGAATTTGTACTAAAATGACAGTTTATCCCAGTCCAAATCAACTAGTTTAGTCCCACTCTGTCACATGACGTTCAGTAGTTCTCAGTGAAATGAACCACAGAACATAATTAAATAACAGGCTTAAAAACACTGATAAATGTATCATTCCAGTGAGAAGTGCAACAATAAGTGGGGTTTAAACACAACACCCAACTTTTAGTGGATCTGCTGGGTGCTGTCTGCTGATGTCTTCATGAACAATAAGCTGTATGCAGTGCTTGTTACATAAGCTATATGCACTTTTGCAGGAGTTAGTACAGTACTGTCTTGCTTGACTGAGAAGACTAGACCAGCAGGCCTTTTCACATTGAGTGCTTCTATCCGCAAAGCTGAATGACCTCCGCAAAGCCCCCTTTCATCACTTTCTCTAGCCTTCATTTCCCATTTCTACGCTGCACTTGAAAAAAACCTTCACCAGTCAGGGAGACTCTAAAGCTGGCAGTGGAGTTTAGACTACCCAGAAATATAACAAGCGCCAATTGCACCAGTCTAACGGCTGGATATATAGTACAATAACTCACAGAAATAGGGGTTATACATCATCATTTGTTAGTATTCTGAGAGTCTAGTAATAGCTGCAAAATGTCCCATCATTCTCCTTTTATTATTTCTATTTCACCCTCTTCCACTCTCATTATTCTTACTGCTTTACTGGTCACAGTATCCAAAAACTGTGGTAAGCATGGCCTTCCTTCTGACCCTGGTCCACACTATGGACTGTGATGCCAACCCTGGCCCCAAATCATTTTCCCCAAAGCCCTAATCCACAGCCAGGCTTAAATTTTTGTCTCAGGGCCCTCGGTGTCCAGTGGTTGGAAGGAGTTGCGAATGCGAACCGCCTCAGCAGCACACAGATGACCAAAGGCTTTGTTATACCACTCAGGAGATTTGCCTCTGCAAACACACCACACAAACAAGAACAATGAGTTCAAGTCAGGGAAAAATAATACAAGTATTTAGAACATTTAGGGTTTCAAAGCTGCTGCTATTACTTCTACTGTTTTTACTAGGTGATACGGTCATTCACTAGGTGTAGCTAGCTAGCTAGATCGATACTCTCCTCTGACTGAGGTGTAACATTGTTTAATTCAGATTGAGCTACAAATCCGATTATTAATTTATTACTAGGCTTCATGTAAACAAAGCTTTGATTCTCATTAAAGACACCTACTTGAGGTCCACTCTGCAGATGTACGTGAGTCTGGACTTGCCAGACCCACAAGGTTCCAGTAGGTACTGTGTTTCCAGAACTACCCCACGCACTCCTCCTATAGGTGCATTGTCCTCATGATCAATAGAAAATGACACCAACACACAGACACCCTTTGGCATGTCCGTCCGCCATGTTCTAAACAAACAACAAAAGAACATTTGTACCAAAATATGTAAACCGATATTCTGTTAGCTCTAATGGTGTAAAAATGTGAGTCCATAACAAAGCTCCATAGGCAATGGGACATGTATATATACAGAAGCATAGCTCTAGGGACAATCACACACTTACTAAACGTTGACTTGCTATGTGCAAATTTCATTAACCTTCAAGCAACATGCATCACTCAAGGGGAGGGTTTGCCTCTAATCTCATTGACTATTCACCCCCCCCCCCTTCACACATGCTTATTTGTTAGATGTGATTATGAGCAACACTGTAATCGTGCAGGGACTTCAGGATCATTCTTAGAAAAAGGGAACAAATGTCCTCATGTGGTTCAGGGCAAAGCTATTAACATCCATTTAAACCAAATTGTAAAATCATGCCAATGTTGCTGAAAAGATTCAGCAGTCAGATGTCTTATGATTAGACAAATAGATCTGATTAAACTAAAATTTCAGTACTGTAGATAAAAATGCATCTGGAAGTGTTGTTTTGTACAGTGTAGAAATACAGCTACACACATTTGTGCAGGATGTGGGTAAAGCTACCTGAGCACCACAAAGTCCCTGCTGGGATGAGGGGCCATGCTGTTGAGGGCATACTGATACATCTCTGTCTGCTTATCCAGTGCTTCCAGAATTTTGCCCTGAAGAAAGTCACTGTCCCACAGATGGCGCTCTCGCAGCACCCGGTTCAGCACCACACATGGTGGAGCCTCCACTTCAACTGAGACACGCCACCGCCGCAGTGGAGTTCCATCACCCACCTGACAGAGAGAAGACATCTGTGTAAGAACCGCAGTTATACTATCTGACAGCTGCTTATATCCACTTTAAAGCCAAAAGTACTGAGGTGATAAAGAGAGTCTATCCCAGCAAGAATGCACTGAGAGAATTGTTTCTACTAAACATACAGTACTACATCAAAAACAATATGAGAATATCATGAAAAAGGTCATTTTTGCTCATGATTTCATTAAAAAAGGTAAACGGTCATATTTTATATTCATTACTTGTAAAAGGGACATTTCCAGCCTCTTCTGTTTAACTGCTGATCATATGACATAATATGACATTTTACCTTTATTAGTTAAATGTTCTAATTTTTGGAGATGCAGTAAAAGATGTGATCATGTGAAACTGATCACTGATTTTATATTTTATATTTATGAATATTTGACAATTTCTGTAACAAAATATATGTGACCCCGTCAGGGAAAACCAGGTCAAAGTCCTTCTTTTTTTTTCAAAATTTGTTTTATTCTAAACAACTATTTTGTGAATTTAAGTTTTGTTTTTGATCAAAATATGTACTCTGATAGATATCTGAGACTGTTATCTTTCCTTTACAGCAATAATACTGAGTGGCTAAGTTTTGTCGCTAATGTGAGTGACACCATATTGACACGATACCTCAATAAGTTGCCCAGTGACTTTGGCTTGGTTTTCCCTGGCGGGGTCACATATTGCCAAACTTTTTCTTAAAACTATAAAGGGACAAAAAAAAATTAGACTTGGTTGTTTATTAGTTGAGGAAATGTATTTTAAATGTCTGTGAATGGCAAAAGAATGTGAACCAGTTTCTTGCGAGAACCCCTTGTGCATCTAATTGTTGATCAGTCCTGCACAGTCCTGCTCGGAGGAATCCATGAAATGCTTACTTCAGGTCCTTCCACAATATTTCTATCAGATTAAAGTCGTAAACTTTTTATTTAACTTCTTTAACCATTCTTTAGGAGAATAACTTGTGTGGGGTCATTGTCTCGTTTCATGGTCGACTTTTTCTTGAGATTCAGCTCACAGACAAGTATCTGACATTTTCTTTTAGAATCTGCTGGTATTATTTGAAATTCATAGTTCCATCAATGCTGGCAAACCACCCTGGCCCAGATGCAGCAAAACAGGCCCAAACCATGGTACTACCACCACCATGTTTCATAGATGGTTTTTCGCTGGATTGCAGTGATTTTCTGAATCTCATTTCACAGTCCCATGTCTGTGTATTTACATACATACACATTATACTTATATAGCAGCTTTCTAGACACCCAAGGACGCTTTACAATCAACACACTCCATTTACACACACTGGTGAGAAGCAGCAGCCAATCGCACACAGTGTACTCTCAACCGGAAGCGACCGTCCACCTGGAGGACTGCATCGAGCACTAGGGGGATCACCCAGGACAGAGTGCCAACCATATCTTGGCATACATACATACATACATTCATTCATTCATACACACCAGGGTAATTTTTTATTTTTTTTTAGAGTATCCAATCCACCTGATCTCCATGTTTTTGGACTGTGTGAGGAAACCGGAATCCCCAGAGGAAACCCACGCAGACACGGGGAGAACATGGAAACTCCGCTCAGATGCGGACTCGAACCCAAGACCTCAGCGCTGAGAGGCGAACGTGCTAACCACTAAGCCACCGTGCCGCCCATTTTTGTTTACATCCTCCACATGCTCTGTCATGTCTCCGCCCTTGTCCTGCCTCCATCATGTCTCATCATGGTTTTCACCTGGTCCTTGTTTTCACAGCTCTGGTCTCTTGTTGCCTCTGATTGATATGCTTTAAGTTTACCCTCTTGTCTGACAGTCTTTGCCAGTCGTTGCCACTACTGTGAGTTTATGTTGTTGTCACTTACCAT
>BRDA01007048.1:18689-50573 GCA_036984385.1 Crenuchus spilurus
AAATATTGACATTTGCCATCTCCACATCATTGCATTCAGTTTTTATTCACAATTTGTTTAGTGTCCCAACTTTTTTGGAATCCAGTTTGTAGAAAATTCAAAAGCCTTCATAAACTTTCAAACTCTATTGTGGCCCCAGTATCAGGATACATGAATTTTAGCAGCATTTAAAGTGATCTCACCTTTTTGAATGATATCTCTGTGTTGTCTATACTGGGTCGGCTCACCCAGCACTTGGACTTGTCTCTCGTTTCCTTCAGAAGATTCTGGATCAGCCCCTCCAGGTGGCAGCGATAGGAACCTTCTTCTTCTCCTTCTTCTACATCTTCTTCATGTTGATGGTGCTGTTTGCACAGCTCATCCAGAGTGGGTGCTAACATTTCTGCCTCCATATATGAATTCCTGGACTGAGTGACCATTTCCTGAGCAACCTGCAAAGAAACATGCAGAGTTGGTCTCAATCCAATTTCCTCTGTAGCTCTAAAAACATCTGCAGAAGTACACATTCAGCCATGTGATTGGTCAAGAGATGGAGCAAACGTTGAAAAATGTAACAAGCAGAGGTAGAAGTGCTGCTGTTTCAAATAGAGACAAACCTCAAACAGCTGGTTGCACTCAGTGATCATGTGGGCAAGTCCCTGGGTGGCGGCGAGGTTCTCGTTGAGGTCCTTTTGGTCTGGCCGTCCAGTGGCATACTTCCTCTGAATGGCCCTGAGGTATGATGGAAAGACAAAGGTTTATTTAATGCTGCTGCAACAGTATAATAATTATGGACTCTTTTTTATTTAGTTTAAAAAGATAAATCATGCTGACACATCTTAAGTGGGACAAGTCCACTTAGCACTTGACCAACTTGGCCTTACATTCTGCATCATGATAACGATGTTTCACAAATGTAACAGCTTAACAAAAATGCTTCCTAAAAACATCTGCATTTACACCAAACGCTAACTCAGTACACCAATACAACTGAAAAGAAGAAATAAGCCTGGTAAATGGTCTTAGTAAGCCCTTGATAAGGGAAGATCAGTTCTTCTCAGGTAACACCTTAATCACCTGTTATAGTAAGGGACAGGGGATAAAACATAATGGGTGTTTATATATATGTTTAGTATATTTATTACTATAGCAATGATGTTACTATCTCTCACTGTTGAGAGTTTTGAATTATTTTGTCTATTTTTGAAAACATTATATTTGGGCTTTATATAACATAATAATAATAATAATAATAATAATAATAATAATAATAATAATAATAAATTATTATTATTATTATTATGCCAATGTTTTGTATCTTTTTTCCACTACAAAATCACCTGTTCTTCACATATTGTATCAACATACTGAACCAAAAACAACAACAAAAATAATAAAACCCAAAAAACTCAAACATGCTAATTATAAACATATAATTTGAGTTAAAATCAGCCACATAATACTATTTACAACAAAAAGGAGATGTGACATTCCTGTACTGTTCACTTGGCAGCAGTGTGCAGGCCCTGCCCCATAATATGACTAATATGATAATATGGCCACTTCACCCTCCCTCCTTGCTACTTTTATGAACGTGTAAATATGATTGTTATATCAACTTTAAATGTTCATATATCACTTTTTTTACTTAGTCGTTAAAACATCAAGCACAATAACTTCACAGCAATGCTCAATGTGACTTGTGACATCCTAAATCAGCCTGTGAGGCGTCCGAGACTGAGAGGCAGACATATGCGGATAAAAGAGAGATTCTGAGTTTTACTAGAAAGCTGTAACAAGGATACACAACAAAAGATTGAAGCAAACATTAATACAAACGGTCCAAGGCCAGGTCAAGATACAAGCAGGGTTCATACACTAAAGCAATCAATAGAGGCAGAATAATCCAAGGGTCAAACGCAGATCAAAGGTCACAAACTAAGGTTTTTATGTGCTTGACCACTGAGGAAGTGCACATCTTGCCTTCTGTGCTCAAATGATCTCCAACACAATCCTTCATGGCCTAGTCAAGTCAGCGTACCTGCTTTAATTCCACTAGCGCTCCAAAATAACTGGATAATGGATAATGTTGGAGTTGGAGGCACAGCATGAACTCATAAAATTTTACACCTCTATAAAATGCCTCGCTGACTCAGACTGCTAATGAGAGTGTACTGTCACATGATTAGGACTACAGACAACAGAGGGAGGAAGAGAGATGAATGAGCCCACCTTGGTGACAGGTTGTCATTTTTCATAATGTTGAGATGGAAGAGAGAAGGAGCGAGGCACACGGCCAAGTTCATTGGGGTCATCTGGTTCTCCTCTACAGATGACGTGACATCACTCAGGAAACAGAGTAGGGTCTGCAGGACCTCACGGTTTTCATCTGCCATCAGCATGATGGCTGCCTGCACTGCCTGCAAGCGTTGCTCCTTAGGGACATCTACAGAAAGAGGGAGTGGACACCAAAAATGAGGAGAGGAGCAAAGAATTGATTTCTTGTTTGTGAGAGAACTTATGTTTCATGTGCTGTCAACATGCTTACACTGATATATATGGAGGAAGGTCTCCCCCAACTTGCTGGTGAGCAGTGGCTCTGGAAGATCTCTGAAGAACTGCTTTACCATATCAGCCACATCGTACGCACACTGGTCCTCATAGTCCACACTCTCTGGAGAACTCTCACACATCTGCCGAAGAGCCTGGATCCGAGACTTCACACCTGACTTGCGGAAAAGCCCAACCTGAGATCATACAAGACAAGATAAACCTATAAAAACCATGAAGATATAGTTACTTCTACTCTGTTCCAGACTAGAGAATGGCTAATACAAATGTGCATCAATAGGGAACATCAGTAAAGTGGACATCCCCTCTGGACGTAGGTTTTATATGCCCAAAACAAAAACTAAACGAACCATCTCATCATTTGTGCCAAGAAGTATTCAGTTATTGAATAAATTAGATGTTGGCGCATGAGCATCTTAGACATTTTTGATTAGGATGGGTGACCCACGAGGTTGTCAGGGATGTTTTAAAGCTGTAGACGATGGATGAATGTTATGTATTGTTGTTTGTTGATTTGTATGTTGTAATTGATGAGGCATCCTTGTGTGGAAGACAAATTCCCTTCAGGGCAATAAAGGCTTCATTCTTTTTTCTTTCTTTCATTCATTCAATCATTCCTTCATTCATTCACTAGAAAATACATTATTTCTAATAAATGTACAGTACCAGTCAAAATGCCTTGTCATTCAATGTTTGTCTTTTTGTCCTACATTGTAAATGAATACTGAAGTCATCCAGACTCTGAAGGAACACATAAGGAATCATGTAGTAAACTTAAAAGTGTTAAACAAACCAAAACATGTTTAGGATTTTAGATTCTTCAAAGTAGACACACAACTGATGTCTCAAACACATTAAGAGGCAAGAAATGCAAGTCATGAACTCTTGACGAGACACAGCTGTTAACTGAAAGCCATTCCAGGTGACTACCTCATAAAGCTGACTGAGAAAATGCCAAGAAAGCTGCATCTAAGCAAGAGGTGCCTACTGTGAAGAATGTAAAATAAACATATTCTGGTTTGTTTAACACTGTTTTGTTTAATAAATAATTACATATGTATTTCTTTATAGTTTGTATGACTTTTGACTGGTACTGTACTGTTTCTAATAAAGTGACCAATGAGCTTATAAATAGTGGGAAAATCTGACCTTTGTCTCAGTACATTCTTACACTATAAATGAGGTGTACGACATGCCAGAAGCTCTACAGTATGAAACTATCACACAGACATGATACAATGCTATTGTGATTTTTAATGAATGGTGATACACTAAATATTGATGATGACAATGTGATAAACCACAATGTATTATTTTTTAATGCAGGTTGTATCTCAGTTATTAAACTCTCTCTTGTTTACACAGGTTTACACTGTGTTCAAGATACTTTACTGACATAAATGTGAATGTCTGATACTGCCACCTTGTGCATAAGGAGGTCATTACCAATTGAACTAATAAAGTATTAATATTTATTTATTATATATTATATATTAATATATATTTATTTAGTAAAAATAATTATTTATTATTATTATTTTTTACTGTTTTTACATAAGAAATATGGCAATATTATAAGCTTTTTTGGCCAACCCCACTGCACATTATACATAATCAATGATGCATGTAATCACTGTCTGATATCTAAAGGTTTTATATTATTGGAAATCCAATAGCAACATTTTGCAATAAAAATAAATGTCACATCTATGACTTTAGTTTTTTTTAGCTCAGAGGATGATAGACTAGCCTAAACCTATACTCAGTAAAAATGTAACCCCCAACTGATCCTGTGAATAGAGGCTGCCAACTGCTTTGGGCATGTTCATTGGTGTGAATGTGTGATTCACTGCACAGATGGGTTAAAAGTGGAGGTCAAATTCCTCTGTGTACAAGCACATTGTGCACTTTCACTTTACTTTTGTGAAACAATGACTTGAATACAAGCCCTAGCAAAAAAAGATGTCATCAACACACTTAGATGATGTCCATCCAGCTTTTTTTACTTCATAGCAAATCACAAAACAGTTTTTGTTCAATAGCTGAACCTTTAGGCTTCGTCAATCAGTTGAACAAATACAATTAATTTATTAGTTTTTGACATTTTTCCCAAATCAAGTAGAAAAAATAAGGCATCACTCAACGCTGAGGAAAGAAAATATGGACTCCTCAACAAAAAAAATCACATTTAGTACTTCAGGCTTATAATGGCCTGAATTTTCTGAGGCTTGAAAAAAATAATTCCATACAAGGTGGTTCCAACTTTTTCAAATAGCTGTTGACAGATCAGCTGTGCAGGATGCAGCCTTGTTATAAATCAGTTTTTTAACTTCCACAGTAAATTTTCCATTGGACCGAGATCTGGACTTTTTGTTGGCCATGTCACTGAGTTGATCTGCCTTTCCTAAAAAAAAAAACATCATCCCCAAACCTTCTGTGTATTGACGAAATGAGAAAATTGTCCAGAATTAGTGTCCACCTGTGCACTGACTGTTGAGGTGATGACTGCCATTTCCCCTGATCCTTCACCTGACATGCAGCCCATTATTGTAAATGAGGAGGATATTTATTGGCTTCTTCAGACAGTCAACTTTATATGTATGTTTCACCTCCAGAGAAAAGTTCCACCTTATCTTTTGGCAATGCAGACTCATGATTCATCAGTGAACATCACTTTCATCCAATAATCCACACTATTACCTTCTTCGTTTGACTTTTTTAATGTCAGTTCAATTTCATTCAGCCAATTGTCTCCTGTTTCTGTTCATTTGTTTTTAATATTTCTTTCTATAATATTTTCTGTTTAAGGTATATTACTCTGATGCAATCCTGACGCTTTGACATCTTCCAGTGTCTTCCTGCATGATTTCCTTTTATAACCTTCCACATTGCTCTAACCCGTGACTGGGAACTACATCTTTTACCACACCATGTGTTGGATTTTTTTTTACTTTCCATTGTTTCCACTGAGCGCTCTCTTGTTGGCACCACATTTTCTTTTAATTATCTCATTACCGTAACTTTTAAAAAGACACTAACATTTTTAGATATGTGCTGACACTTATTATAGAAATGCAAATGATAAGATGATCCCATAGTTTCTCCAATAACATTGACTGATTCTATAATTTCATCATTTTTTAATGTCAAGCATTGAAATTACTTAGCTTGTTCGAGGTCTGTTTCACAGAGCCAGAATGTTCAAATAGTCAATATAGGTTTGTGTCATATGTTTATTTGCTACAAAGTGAAAAAAGCTGTGTGAGCATCCTCAGGATCTTGTTGTCTACATATATTTATTCATAATTTGTTAATTCACTATAAATAATGTTTTGTTACCTGAATATAATATATCATGGCCTAAATTTATTATCTTGTGTCCTCAGTATAATAATTTGTGGTCAGGTCTTAGCACCAAAAATCACCTCATTCGTTCTGCAGGAGGATGTTAAAGTGCACAAACGGGAATATTTTCCTTTGACACTGTATAAACATGACTACATAGACCAAGAACTGTATCTCATAAAGCTGACTGACCTGGTCAAGACACTGACTCCAGAGGTAGCGCAGCGCTAGCTGTAGACAGAAAGGCAGAGGCTGGCCATAGCGCTGCACGTGTACAAACAGAGGCACTCCAAACACACTCTTATCCTTGTACTCCGGTCCCTTCATCCGCTTCATGAACTTTGGCACTGACCTGGAAGAGAAGGACACAAGAAAGTAAGTCAGTGGCTGTGTGTGTGTTTGTGTGTGTGAGACGTAGCACACACAGGGGAGTTAATAAGTCTGTGCTGTCCTGACTGCGGGTGTGGAGACTGTAAAAGCACGGGTCCTTTCACACTAGGGTGGTTTTTAAGATAGGAGACTGGAGCCTGAATGCTCTCCACTGACTGTGTAAGATTGGAAAAAGAGCATGACAGGATGTGAACACAGATAACCAAGAAAGAACAGTACGCCTCTCTTTCATTGTGCATGTGTCTGTGTCCATCTGTGTCTCTGCATGTCTTTCTCTCCTTCTCTCTCTCTCTCTCTCTCTCTCTCTCTCTCTCACACACACACACACACAGAAAATGTATAGTTTAATAGGACAAAATGCTATTTATCTTGGCAGTAAGATAAAAAAAAAAATTTGTTAACTTCTAGTTAAATTTTAGTTTAGTCAACTTCACTCCAACTCATTACCTCCAATTTTACATCCAATTTTGGAATTCATGGTCAATAGTCCTCATTTACATAAAATTATACCTAATTTTTGAGTAAAAATAAGCAGTTAACACTGGTCAATTGGACCCAAAGACCACAGAAGGGTTAACTATTAACATTTCAGCATAATTCATCCAAAGCTTCCAAACACAGACACAGATTCAAACAGCCAACATGTTTACAACTTACAGCGGCAGGCAACACGCACTCCTGGCCAACTAACTTGCAACCAGATGGAGTGACAGAAGGGATGGCCAATCACACATTAGCAAGAAATTGCAGAGCCAATCAATGAGCTTGTGGGTGTTCTAAAGGGAAACAGGCTTCAGCTTGAGTGGTTTTCATCTTGGTCCTAGTGCTTGATCCGTCTCCATTAAATATAGCGTAACACTGTTTTTGGATGGTCAAAACTGCAGGGAACCAAAATTGATTTTTGAAAAAGTCCATGGGCCATGTCCCCACTGTCCCTCCCAAATTATGTCCATGCCATTACCTGCTTAATAGTGCCATCTTAATGTGTTAATATTAAATAAATAATACTTTGATAATCAGTGTCTAAAAATGAAGATAATTTTTTAATTTTTTAATCTAATAATGAGCATTTTTCCCTAACAGGTCTGGCCAAAAATTTGGTTTCCTCTACATGCTAAAAACAAATAAATACATAAATACTTTGTGGCTTCATTGCTCTCTCTGTCATCAGTATTCAAAGCATGCACTGTAGTTGGTCTGTGCTGCTGTGATGGTAGACACTGATAGGGCTCTCTCATTAGATAAGAGGAGCATTCAGTCTCCATCAGACCAGAACACACCCAAAACTCACCTATTCAAGCAGATCACTGATATCCTGCTATTGACGCACTTTTCCTTTAAATTGAGGAGATTTAGGAGATGCTGAGCACAAACGTGATGCAGAGAGAGCAATGAAATGTGGTTTTCTCAAATGCCTATCAATCTGAAACCTGCTGTGAAATGTAGCTCTTGAAGAAAGAAAAAGTGTGGCGATAAAAGTTGCTGCAGATTTTTACAATGACCACAGTGGCACGTTGTGATATTGTTGCATTTAGATCACTCACCAGGTCCAGCCATGCTTGTTGGACATTGAGTATTTCTCCATGATGGCTGTGAGGCGTAGCAGTGAGAACTTCTGAAGCAGGCTGAGCTGGCTGGCTGATTGACTGGAGATCTGCAACAAAGCTCCAGATTGGCTGAGACGATTGGACATCCTGAAGCTAGGCCACCTGAGGCTAGAATCAAAAATAAAACAAAAAAGTAAGAATATTCAGCTCTTAAAAGGTGATTATTACAGCACGACTATGCATTATGTTTAATATGATGAAGTATATCATAAAAATAATAAAATCACATGATCAGTCACTAAATAACACCCAAAAATAAATTTAGACAATAATACAATTAGTGGTAGGCTATAAAAAAAACAGGGACAGTGCAAAGGGAGAGCCCCCTAGTAGATGGGATGGGTTAATTGGCTACTACCACATTGGAAAGGGGAGAAAATTGGCAAAAATTATTATATAAAAAAAATTCAAATGCTAAAATTAAACAAGTGTATAATTAAAAGCTGCGGTCGACAAACTGAATTCTCCTTTTATTTATTGTATGAATATAATGAAGTACAAGCCTGACGTAGCCAATTGGCTCACTGGCACAAACTCCAGTCCTGGGGACCCACTGCCTTGTGTTATGCATTCCCATGTAGGGTGTGACTATTAGCTCAACAATCCAACCTGAGCTGCATATCAAGCATGTTGGGGCAGAGAAAAGTTTAAACTGTGCAGGTCTTGCGGTCCCAAGGACTGTAGTTGAAAAGCACTGATCTGATTAATCAGCTATGAATGCTGCATGCTCTCACCGAGGCCGTGTCAGGGATGCACCCACTCCTGAGTCCCGCCGCTCTCTTGTACTAGAAGTCTCAGTGTCATTCAGCGACACGCCATCCCGATCTCCATCGCTAGGCGTAGTCACCGAGGTCCCTTCAAAATCCAGCGTGATCTGGCTGGACGACTGAGCATCCGTCATTCCCCCATCACCCTCAACTTCACCCTCAGGCAGGACATTCTTAGACCAGTGATCCACAATCTGCTGCAGGCCATTCACGTGCTGCAGAATGTCGTCCAGGTGTGGGAACAGATCCTCCTTCTCCAGGTCCATGAGGTCTCCCGTGCTGGCATACAGGTGCGAACCAGGCACATTGTCATACACGCTGATACGACTGCCTCGTGGGCAGCAGCGAGTCACAGGCCGCTGCTCCCTCGAGCTTGTGCCTTTTCTGGTCCGTGGTTGTCGTGACTGCTCAGGTTCCTGGACCCTCCAGTTCCCAGTGTCCATGCTTGCTGGAGCCAGACTCTCAATGGAGAGTGCCTTGGGGAAAGTGCCTGGCTTGTGGTCTTTTGGGATATGCACCATCAGGTCCTCATAGGAACGGAATTCATTCCTACGAATATGCTCTACAGGCTTCCTCCTCTGGGGGATGCCAGAGAGCACATCCAAATCTTCTAGGTACATCCCTGCCCGTTTGGCATTGTGGAGTTTGGGCACACAGTCCTTTAGGTCAGTCTCAGTGCTGTTGCTTGTCCCTGATTGACTAGCCTCCTCACTGCTAGCAAATGTGTTGGAGCAAGTGTCTGCAGGGGGTGAATTTTCAATGCTTAATGAATCTCCATTAACTATTGGAACACAGTGCAGTGTTTTAAGAGCCTCAGGTTGGCTTTGTAGAATAGGACCACTGATAGCCAGTGAGCGGCGCTCCATACGCCCCAATGAGGGCCCCCATGTGCGACCCAGAGTCTCCATCCGCCTCAGGAAGTCCTTGGCACGTGTGCGTCCACGTCGTCCACTTTTGGCAGGAAGTGAGCCATAATGAGGCAGGTCTCGGGGCACTGTCAGGGGGGCAAGGGAAGCAGAGTCAGGCATAATAGACAGGGAGTCCTCACTGTGCAGGGAGCAGATCTCTGGCTCACTTAAGTCAGTCAGGACACTCTCGCTGCTCACAGTTGTCCGCAGACCAGGACGCTGTGTGAGTCTCTGCCCATCTGCTCCCCCCAGGAGGAGGTCGATGTCCTGCAGGCGAGACCAGCGGCGGCTGCTCTTCTCAAATGTCCATCTGCTGCTGATGGCCAGCAGGTCGTCCTCATCCGAGTCCTCACTCTGGAAGACAAGTATATCAGGAGTTAACACTTTGAACTCTAGGCTTTCACTTGTTATTAAGCTTTAGGCTTATCGTTCGCCTCTAAAATGTATCCTATTATGCAGATAATGACCCTACTCCTTATTATCCAGTAACTACTATGTGCTAGGTGTGCAAGAGTGAGGAAGGGAATTCTACACCAACCTTTTGACAGGCTCTAAACAATCAGTACATTCATTCTCTGCCTTTATTTGACTTTGACAGATCAGTTACAACATTAAAACCAATTTTCTAATACAGGTAATATGCTGTTGGTCCTCCACATGCCACAAACCCATTGAGTTTTGGACTCCAAGACTTCTGAAGGTGTCTCGTGGAATCTGGTATCAAGATGTCAGCAGGAGATCCTGTAAGTTGTTAGATGGAGCCACAACGGTAGGACTTGGGTTGTTCCAGCACATCCCACAGATGCTCAATCAGATTGACGTTTGGGGAATTTGGAGGCCACTTTAGGTACATACTTACCACTGCTGACAGGCAGCACGCCACAAGCCTTACCGCTTCAAAGTTGCTCCAAGCCAGTCGTCTGGCCATAATTATTTGACCCCAATCAAAGTGACTTTGGTCTGACAATTGTACTCCAGTATCTACAATAACGGAGTGTTACCATCTTATATATCATAGACCTTTACATGCACAGATGTTATGAGATAATCAATGTTATTCCCTTCATCTGTGAGTGGTATTAATGTTGTGGCTGGCTGGTGTATAATTTAGTTTAGAAATCCTCACGTGTTTGATGAGACAAAGCCCATTATGGTCCATGTGCTTGAATAGTTTATCACAAGGCAACAGATGGGTTTAATAAACCTTTAAGCTGATAAAACTCCTGGGCAACTCGCAGTAGAGGAAACAGCTGTGAAAAACTTTGCCAAAACCCTCAGCTAATATCATCAAACAATCTTTCCTGAAGACATATTGCTTTAAAACAAGTCAATCTAAAGTGGAAGAGAATTACTGAAAAATGTCGAAGGAGAAAAACGGCATTTGAGAAATGTGCTTTCAAAAACACCCGAAAATCATATTTGCTGACATTTCTAAAGACAAAATAATGGAAAAATCTCAAATATTTGCAGAAACAGAGAAGTAGCTTAGATGTATTTTGAGTCTCTGTCAGGATGCATTCAAAAGAGCAATTCCTCAGGACCACTTATTCCCTCAGTTCGAAATGGCCCAAGGTGAACATGATGATGATAACAATAAGACCCTGCAAAACTGCACCACTGTAGCAAAGTAAAGTAGATGAAGCTAACACTTCTTTTCCTTCAGACACAAGTGCACTTAGTAGTAGTGAGGTGAGGCTGGGCACACCTGACTTCACAAAATCCTCTAACTCAACTGATCTGCTTTGTCTTGTCAGTTTAGAGGAAAACCAGTTTTTGCTGAAGTAGCAGACAATAAAACTAACAACAACATCTGAAATACAAAAGAATGTCAGAAATTTCCCAATCACAGACTATAAAAAGATCAAAAGACTCACTCTCTTCTTGGGGAAGCCCACGTCCAGTTTCATGGAGGCACACTTGTTTAGAGTGTTAAGCCGCCTGGAAAGAGTAAGAAAAGCCTGGAATTAGAGTCCAAAAGTCACTGACTGAAGCATCGGCCAAATGACAAGCAGAGTCTGAATGAAGGGAAGCACAAGCAGGAGATCAAGACACTCAAGTCACTTGAGCCTCCCACTTTCAGGTACAGAATCTCGCCTGCCAGATAAGTGATTGGCTGAGCGAGTGAATGAGGCCGGGCAGGTCAGACAGGAGTCCCGCACTCTTTCAGAAGAGGTCAGAGAGGAGGGTGAGGAGAATGGGGAAGGGCTACAGGACCCTTCTCTTCCTCCTCTTTGAAGTCACTCTTAAGCAGCCTTTAACGTTCTAATCTGACTGAGCTTCACCCCAGGAGCTATCCGGTCCCCCCCCCCAACATACACAAACATCTTTAACCCTTACACGTATTACTTTTTCTGTATTTTCTGTATCTGTACGGCATTTCTAGTGCAACTACACAATTATAGATTCAATTACATGGAGTGGAACACAATCATTTTTCAAAACTTTGCTCAATGCCTGTACATTTTCATAGCTTTAACATTTTAAGACAGAATTTGCTGTGATGTAATTCGGTTCAAAACAGGTTAAGTCTGATATAGTTGGATGCAATTCAACAAATTTGGTTACATTTTTATGAACTCACAAATGTAAACAAGATATCATTTGAACATTTTCTTAGTAAATGTCAAAGACAACAGTCATAAACAGTTAAAAACTAAATTACAAAGTGAATACATACTGTAAACAAGTCTTAAACAACAAGCTTACACTGCATGCTGCCACCTACAGAGCAGGAGGATAGTGTACAGAGAAGAATTGTGTGGATAATGTTGGAACAGGCATGAAATTAAGACATGCATACATCAGTGTTTATGCATCACAGTGATGTATCAGATTTTGAATAGTTATCTATTTGGTCAAAGTCTTAATACAAATTGATGGACTGTAATGTCCCTGACCTGTAGGTGGGTGACTCTAGGTGGGTGACTAGACTAGCTACGATGCATGTGGAGTAAGGCACCAACTGCTGCCAATACATCGTCACTGCAGCCATCATGCTCTGAGGAAAACGCAGCATCCCCAGCTCTGATGGATCGGCTGGCAGACACCTGAGCCAGCCAACACTGCATGGTAGTAGTGATGGGGAGAGACTACCCAGAGAGAGCATGGCCAATTTTGATCTCTCGAGCCCCAGCTGTCGACGGCAAGCAGCATGACCAGTCTGATCATAGTGTCAGCATCTTAGTCCACTGAGCCACTTGGGGCCCAACTACCAGTACTTTTTTGAAATTGTGTAAATTTACACGTTTCACTATTAATGGCAATGACTTTGATTTAAAGACATCTTAAGACTCATCTATTGGCTTTTCTAAATTTTCTGATTTCATTTGTTTATGTTCCTGGTGCTTCAACCTCTTACCTCCCCCATCATCTTAAGTGAAGTACAACCCAGTTAGCCTTGTTTTCCATGTAATGACATTTAACAGTTTAAGTGTTTTCTTTAGTCATTCTGGACTGGAGTGCTGATATGTATCTTTACCTGCTTGTTTATTTTTTCTTAAATTTGAGTATTTCTATTGTGAATCCCTTTGGAACATGTATGTTTACACAAACTCACAGAAAAACATCCATTAAAGACTGCAGAGCTGTTTCAAAAAAAGTGGCAGAGTGTTCAGACCCATTATTTCACTCATAATCCACTGTTGGCACCTTCAACACCTCATCGCTCAAACATCTCCAGCTTGTGAAATGTGCTGGTTTAATCAGTGCTATAATGAACTCTGAGCATTTCAGCATCTACAGCTCACAGTCATTTTCTCTACCTGCCCCAGTGCTTGATATCTGTATTTTGGCCTTATTAAACATCAGGGACCCAGACTGTCACAATTATGAAGAAAATGAGTTTGTTTACGCTCTGATACACACACAGCCACATTCCACATTTTAATGACTGCAGCTCTGAAGCGTGTGTGTGTGTGTGTGTGTGTGTGTGTGACAGTAAAACTTTCAGATGTCACTAACGCTGTCATTATTGTTGTTAAAGAAGGAACTAAACCTGCTAGAAAACCTCACAGCTACACACACACAGCCATCTGTTAGTGTCTAGCGCCAGCCCCTGGCCCCCCAAAGCCTCCCTCCAGCCTGTGAGAGGGACATCAGAGTGGGCTCCAGAGGGGAAACATTAGGGATCAAAGCTGCAGAGTCACAGACACACTTTATGGAGGACATGGGTCAGACAGCTCCAGAGGTGGGGTCGCCACCAGCCCAGCGCCACTACAGTGATAGCAGAGACTTTCCCAAAAGCTTTCACACACATTTAGTACAGGAGATATATTTTCAAACAAAAGTCTCAAACCTGTTACATCTATAGAAACTTTATATTAATATGTATTTATTGATAGCTCTTCTTTTTTTAAAAATGACATTTTTATAACTTTCCCCACTAAATGACTGTGTATTTTGTTATTATTTCATTGTATTTAATTCAAAAAACATAAGTTAAAGAAAAAAATATTTTGATGCATGTATGCATTTAATCTACGTATGCAAGTGCATACATAACACAGTAATTACAAACTGCAGTTAGATAATCATTCATTTTAAATGTAAGTCTAGCAGGAAAAGTGGAGTTTTTTTGTTGACCTAGATGAATTAATCTTGATCATAAGATGGTTAATACATACAGATCCTCTGCACAAATACACAGCAGATGCAACCTTGCATCCAAAAAGTTAGGATGCTGTGTAAAATGTATATAAAACAGACCATTTAACACATCAAATTAGATTTTTTTAAGTATATGACCATTTTGAATTTAATGCCAGCTACACATTGGGGATATGGTAAACTTGTGTAATATTGAAAAAACACCTGGTGGAGTATCTCACAGATAATTAGGCTAACTGGCAACAAGTCAGTAACATGATTGTATATAAAAGTCTTCAGAAAGAAAGATGTGGAAGGGTTCACCACTCTGTGCAAGATTACCTGGGCAAATAGTACAACAATCAAAATACTAACATTTCTCAGTGTAAAATAACAACAAACTTGGAGATTTCATTGGCTTTGTACACACAATCATTAAGACTCAGAGAGTCTGGAGAAATCTGGAGAGAGACAAGGCTGAATGACCACATTTTTTGGCTTCTCACACAGTAAATCTGCCAGTGTTAAATCAACACTATTAGAGTTAAATTAACACTGAGAGTGTTACATTTTGACACCCTCAGTGTTAATTTAACTCTAATAGTGTTGATTTAACACTGGCAGATTTACTGTGCCAGCAGAACTGCATTATACACAATTTTGTAGTGGAAACCACTGCATGGGCTCAAGAACACTTCAGAAAACTTGTCTATGAACATGGTAGCCACAAATTCATATTAAGGAGCCATACATAAACCAGATCCTGAAATGCTGCTGCATTCTCTCGGCCCCAGCTAAACATAGCTAAAGATAAACAAAGTTTATCTGGAAATTGCCACATCATCTGGGCTAAAGAGTAGAGGGACCATCGAGCTTGTTGTCAGAGCAGAGTTCAAAAAGCAGCATCCATGATGGGAGGGTACATTAATGTACATGGCATGGGTTATGTGCACATCTGTGAAGACAACATTAATGCCTAGCAATATGTACAGGATTTAAAGGAACATATACTGCTATTCAGACATTACCTTTTTCAGAAAAGGCCTTGAATGCCAAACCACATTCTGCACATATTACAACAGCATGGTGCTATAGTAAAATGTTACACTGGCCTTACTGCAGTCAGCCATTGACAGCATTTGCTGAATTACGAAATGAAAAACAAACCCCATACTGTTCTATATCAAGCAAGAATGGGAAACATCTCACTTTCAAAAGTACATCAGTTGGTCTCCTCAGTTCCAAAATGCTTACACAGTGTTGTTAAAAGAGGTGACTCAACACAGAAGTGGGCCCATGCCCAAACCTTTTTTTGAAACACGCTGCTGGTAACTAAAAATGTGCATTTACAAAAAAAAACATAAGTTTAAAAATTTTATATGTTGTTTTTGTAAACATTTCAAATACATATGGGGCTGGATCATTACATTCTGTTTTTATTTACAATTTACACAGCATGCCAATGTTTTTGTAAATGCAGTTGTACATGGAATATCTCACTTTGCAATATTTAGTGTCTTCTGGTGGACAGAAAGAAGACTGTGAGTTTAGTGATTAGTATATATTTTCACACTGGATTCTATCCACTAATCAGCTTATACACCTGAAAGAGGACCGATGAGTCTAATGTCTGTTTCAGATCTGCACTTACCGGCACAGGGGTTCCACCAAATCTCTTTCCAGGAAGTCATGGTCCTTTTTGACAGCATTTATGTCAATGGGAAACTGGGAATCTGCAAGAGAAAAAAAACACTAACTGTGTACATAACAGCTAAAAGCAGAACCAACAGAACCCTAATATTATCTGCACTGTGGTCCATTTAACAATCACTGTAACTGTACAGCTTTTAGTATTATACCGTTTAAGAACTTCTTCTGAAATTAGTACTGCTCCTAAAAAATCTCATTTAACCGTATGAATGTACAAACTGCAATGGGAATGTGATGTATTATAAAATATTGTGAAGCATTCTGGTGAAGAGTACTGTAAGATAATCCAGTTAGGGCTGTTATCCAGTCCAGGTTTCTCAGATGAAATCTCATTTATAACCATTCAAAATATCCTGAACCCTGATATGAAAAGCAATGCAAAGAGATATCTTCATATTAGGAGAGCAATATTGTCATAACAGCTCTTTGAAACTGAAGCAAAACAAGATTATAAACTATTTATTCTGCACAAACTGGTAGAAGTTTCATTAAAGGGCAAATATTATGACATAATTCATTTTTCAATGTTATTACATATACATCTGCTTACCAACACGCAATTAACACAACCTAGTTTTCTGTGTGTGGTCTAGGTCTGAACATACTCAACCACTCATTCAGAAATGGGCTCCCCTAATTACACAATAAGGGGAATCATTCGAGAATTAATTCCACCCCAACCAGAGTGTCTCCACATGCAGTTTGAGGACCGGTGTGGTAGTTACATTCCAGCACCTGGTACAACATTCAGATATGAAGCTAAATTCAGCTTTATCATTTCTGCTGATTTTAAATAGATTTAGTTGGAGTTTATAGGCTTTTTCAGTTTAAAGCTGCTATGTGTATACTGATCACTGCCTGCTGAGTGCTGGTTAGATTTTTCCTAAAATTGTTTGGTATTTTAAACAAAGAAAGTCACAGACATTACATTAAGACCCCGAGTGAACTGTATTCATTTGTGAAAAAGGGATATAATATGTCCCCTTATATTTAAAGTTTAATAATATTGAATGTACATATGTTTGTGTGTGTGTGTGTGTGTGAGCCCTTATGCATCTTCATATTTGTCTTATGTCTCAAAATGTCTAAATAACTCATTGTTTTCTCTTGAGAGCTCAGCTATGTAATCCCATAGCCTATTCACTTGGCATTAAGTGTAGGACTGACGCAAAATGCCAAAGGAGGGGTCATGAAGAGGAGGAGGAAGGGAGGATGCACAGAGACAGTGGGAGAGAGAGAAACCTTCTGAATTTTCTAATGGTAGACTGAGGGGAAAGGCCTGAGTTTTCCAACTAGTGATAGCAGAGCCTTTTTCCCATGACCCCATGCTCCCCTTGGACTGAAGCTCTAGGCTGGAAATAGCTATGTGTGGCCCTAGAATGGACCAAAGAATGGAAAAAATCCTCCTGACTTTAAACTGAGAGCGCACAGCTGTGTCAATGCAGCGGCTGGACTCTTCCAACAGGCTGATGGAGCAGGAAGGGTCACACATATCTCTCAAACCACTGTAATGGTATGGGCCAGAGCAGACTTCCTGTACAGCACAGTCCTGAGAGCAGATTATTTGGTTTACAGTGTCTCTCTTTGTCTTTTACTTTTTAAAGGAATCTTAGGTGTAGCTGATCAGCTAATTGGAGTTCTGGTTTCCCTTCTAAAGTTTAGAACTGGAGCTGTAAGTGTAACATTGCTAACAAACACTAGAACTCAATAGTCACCTAAATAGCCTTCAAAACTTTTCTCAACTCTCAAACCACACCCAGATCAATCATTTTGAGTGATTATGACTCTAGTCTGTAAATATGATTTCTGGGTGCAGTAAATGGCAATTAAATGGGACACGTTGTCCACACTTACCCTCATAGAGTTGGGCATACTGTGGGAATCCTGCCGCCTTTAGCCAATCGCATGCTTCCTTTGCTTCAATTTCTAAAAAACAGGCAAAGAAAACATCTTAAAAGTTCTTTATTTGCTTATGTACACACATATAAAACAAACTGCCCCTCCTTACAGCACTGCATAGATGAATTCTCATCCCAGTGAGAAGACAAAATAAAATCCTTTAAGAAGGATTGAGAAGATATGAGGTGTAAATTTGATTCAAACACACTTTCCATTTGATTTACACCATTTATTTAGCATCTTTAATACACTGCAGTGAAAATAAATTACAAACAGAAGTTTAAAATGGTCTTGGGGCAGCCATGGCCTGATGGTTAGGAATCTGGTCTTGTTGCTGGTTCGATCAGCAGGGAGGTCGTGACTGAAGTGCCCTTGAGCAAGACACCTAACCCCCAACTGTAAGTCACTCTGGATAAGAGCGTCTGCTAAACTGTAAATGTCAAATATGTTGGGTACCATACGTATTAGTATGTGTGTGTGTGTGTGTGCCCAGTGATGGACTGCTGCCCTGTCCTGAGTTTATTTAAGTGTAATGCCCTGCCATGTGCCTGGTGATAAGGTAGGGGACTCAAAAAAGACCCTACAAAGATTAAGTGATGGCAATCATGGCAAAACATGCACTATTGTAGCTTCAACATATCTTACATAACGTGAACTCATTTATTTTACTCCTAAACATAAAGGCAAAAAAATGATGTGCTGTATAAACCAAAAGAATATCTCAAAACAAAACGAAAAGAAATCTCAGAAAGTCTACTAAGGATGGCGTTATTGTGTAGGTTAAACAGTGACCTCTGGTGTTCAAATAGTGCAGCTGATTTAGATGGCATAATGAACAGAATGCAATGAATTAACACTATGAAACAAGGGAAGGAAAAAAAGACTGCTCTGTATAAAGTGCAAGAAAAATGCCTGAAAATCACGCTGAATAGATACAGTCTCATTATAACCTCATCCACCAACACAGTGATGAAAGAAGAGTCCTACAGCTCTTCAAACAAAAGCAAACATATTGCACAGTCTGAACAAAGGTACTACACAGGTACACCTCCTAAGGTACAAGCATAGTAAATATAAATACCTCAGTGACGATTCAGTGCCTAATTCTAGGAATAGTAATAGTAGAAGACTGTGAGTCTGTCCTTCTCTATACAAATTAGTGATGCATTGAATCTTTCAATTCAGCTGAGACTGGAAATGATCTCACCGCAGAACGACAACTACATCCTGTATTCATGAGAAGCTCAGGCTGCTTCTCCTCATCCAGACACGAAGCCGGCTGCTGGTGGTGCCTTTCCTCACTCATTCACTCTGATATCCTTTCATACTGCCTCTCTCTCTCTCTCTCTCTCTCTCTCTCTCTCTCTCCTGTTCTTAATAAAGCAGATCTGTTCAGTCCCAATCATTTACGTTCTCCCTCCCTTTCTCCATTCCTGTCTTTTCTGTTTCCTCTCCCCCTCTCATGCTCACACACACACATCTGATACACACTCAGAATTCTTATCTTTTCTGCTCACTCTCTTTCTTTCTATACATCTCTTTCTCTCTCTCTCTCTCTTCTGCTCACTCACAGAAATCTGATACACATATAGTCTCGCTCAGTCTCCTGCTTTTATAATAAGCACTTGATACTACAAAAGATGGGCCAAACGCTCCATGTAAAACACACAAATGCATCTTAAAAACACAGTATTCTAATTTCTGAGGAGAGAATAAAAGCTGTATTTTTTTTAATGTGGGAGTATTTTAAGTACTTTTAAATATCAGAGTTTCTCTCTCTCCCTCCCACTCTCCTTCTCCTTTCCACTTCTCTCTCTCTCCCCAGATGCTGCCCCATGAAGCATGGAATGAAAAGCTCTCAAACAGCTGTAGCGATGAAATATGTGATGTTTAAATTGTAAATGAGCAAAAGTCAAGCACACTGCTGTAGAGAGAGAGAGAAAAAAGGACAGAACAATGCTGTACACTCATGTGTGTAATCACACCTGCACTTTTTCACAAAACATTCTTGTTGGATCTGAGCACTTTTAGGAGAATGTGTCTTGTTTTCATGGCAGTAAGTATCGCGCCAACTCTGTGGATTGAAAGATGTTTCTACTTTGTCACGGACTGCAACTCAACACGGCCTGCTGTCAGTGTGTTTGGTCTATTGTAACTCAGAAGTGCACTTCTAACACCACAATGTACACAAGAATCCACAGTGTGTAAACACTCATCAGAGGATCAGTGGCACTGTGATATACTGTATTTACTAGAGGTGTAAGACAATATCTATACACGAGTATCGCAAGATACTGTGATACTGTGTCAATTCTCAAAAACACATTACTGGAACCTTGACTTATGAGTTTAATTTGTTCTGTGATGGAGCTCATAACTCAATTTGCTCATATATCAAATTAAATTTCCCCAATAAAATGAATTTAAATGCTATTAATCTATTCCAGACCCCCAAAAACCACACCATTTTTTGTTACGTGTTTTTAAATTAGAAAAATGCATTTTATAAATAAAAAATAATGTATAAAAAATAATACATAATAAAAGAGAATTTAAAGAAATAAACTGGTTTTATTAAGTGCATTTACCTTGAAGATCAGGCGAAGATGCTGGCAGAGGTGGAGGAGGTTTTTCATTTCGCTACACATTTAATGCTACAATTTATTGCTAAATTTAACTTACACACTATGCTACATTTTATTGCTAAATTTAATTGCTACTTTTGTTTTTTGTGAGAGAGGCAAGTCGTTACACAGTGCCAACACATAACCTCTTCTTTGCAGCACTGATCTTGGCATTCACTTTCTTAGGACTACTGTTTAATCTAAGAAATATTCCAAAATAAAAAAATGCGAAAACAAAGTAACAGCGATACAACAGAGATACTTGCATGACAAGATAACTACATGAATGGAATGCTTGCTGGGCTACCTAGTGGTGAGTGGTGTAAGCTCGCTGGTTCGTAACTCAGATCTCGGCTCACATCATATAGCAAAAACCCTACCGAGCAATGGCTTGTATCTTAGAAAATTAATACATTGATTGACTTGTAAGTCAAGGTTTCACTGTATTCATTTCAATTTAACAGTTTACATTTAAATTCCATTTAGTTTGATGGCAGGCTGGTTTTGTGTTAGAAAGCAATGTTGTAATCTCTCTTCAGCCATTAGACTGTCCAACATGAACAAGCAGCATAAACATTTTACAAAATCAGTAGCACAAAAAGCAAAACAAACAGAACATTTCTGCAAAAAGTACCACATTTTTCTTTATTCCTGAAGTATCAGTTTTGGGCCACAGCTCATGAACAAAGGTATGGAGAAAATACACATAGGCCAGTGCAGTGAGATTACAAAGTGCACCTGGTTGAGGTGTAATGGTTTAGGCATGCAGCCTGATGGGACATAAATTTCCATTTCTTGTTGGCCTCACAGGTACATCTACAAAGCAAACGTCAGACACCAGACATGCCTTTGCCGATCATCTGCATTTGTGAGAAGCTGATTTTTTTGTGCTTAAATTTGATTTTGCCAAACTGTTCCTTTAAATGATCCTAAACACAACTGCCACTCAGCGGTGGATTGCTCATCTGTATATTCTGGAAAAGTCCAGAACAGCTGTCTGTCAGACGACAAGTAATGACGATTGCTGCCCCTGTACACACTACATACACTCTCAGAGACGTAACCTCTTATTAGAGTCTGAGATCCACATCTGCCAAATATCAGCTCTCCATGCACACTTTCCATATACAGCACCCACAGAAGCAGCATCCTAACAGCCACTGCCTGAGTCATCTGTCATCTGCTCTGAAGTGGCTGAATTACAGGGACAGCAGAGATCTGTTAAAACGTGTCCAATGTGTGGAATCATCGCTGGCATATGGAAAACATTAGAAAGAGACGTGATGGGGCCTTTCGCAGGGTGGAAACACGGCTATTGGGGAAACGCTCAGTGGGGTGCAACCAGACTCGCACTCACACACAGGAAGCTGCTTTATGTAGCCGCTGTGCATGTCCTGCCTCTTCAGATGTTTATTTGTTTGAGGCTGGATTGACTCGCATAACGACAGGAGATGAATTCATTCAAGCATGCACACAATACTGCCAATCAATGATAATCTCAATTCACCGGGGCTAATAATGAACATTTTATAATGTACTCTCATTTATCTTATTAGACCAGAACAGTTCAGAACAGATATGCATGATATGCATGATCTTTGTGATATCCACCCTAGTTTATGGATATTACTGCACAATCTGCTCTGTGCAAGTGTACATAAAGGAAAACTCATATAACATAGACTTAAACTAAACTGCAGTGTCAGTGTTGAAAAACTATTGGAAATCATTTTTAATCTACACTTAGTTTTAATCTGGACCTGAGCTGGGATAGTGGTACTATCTCAGAGGCTCTCTGCTATTGTCTCTTTCTTCTGTCATAGATACTGATACATGAATTTTATACTAATATCATTTCAGTCTGTGAGACACTTTAGAAAACTGGGACCAATAATAATAAAAAACAGTGTATTAAAGAAGCCAGCCATTCACAGTGCACTGAAAAGAAATACCCTGCATGTTTATCTGCTGTTCACTTTATGAAGGCCACTTCTTCCTGACCCAGTACTCAGACCCAGACATTTTTCCACTGGGCAGTGTGCTACTGAACAGTACAGTTACAAATACATAATCACATATTTTGTTGTCATTTCAGTGCCAAGTGAACGATACCAATATGAGTATAAATCATGCCATCACAGAATCATCGACCAAGCTAACATCTATTTCAAATCCCTGTTTTTGGCTCATCACATTAAATCAAATGCAGAACTGACGTTGCTATTTTTGTTATGCTATTGTAACACACAAAAATTCCTCTGACCCCCAATAATCTCCACTTACTTTTAAGGGTCTGTTACAGGATGGAAAATGGTACAGGTACATGACCAGGGTTTATATTTATTATAATTATTATATTATTATTTTTTTTTTAATTATTTTATTTTTATTTTATTTATTATTACTATTATTTTTTAATGCTCTTAATTATTTGTTTTAATTCTTAATTTCCGTTCTTTTTAATTGCACCAAAGGGGGGGGGGCTGTAACCCAATCTCGTTGTACAATTGTACTAACTAACTAACTAACTAACTAACTAACTAACTAACTAACTAACTAACTAACTAACTAACTAACTAACTAACTAACTAACTAACTAACTAACTAGACAGACAGACAGACAGACAGACAGACAGACAGACAGACAGACAGACAGACAGACAGATAGATATACTTTATTATTCCCTTGCGGGAAATTCAGGTCCCAGCACTGCTGGCAGGGCAGCTGCTTGTGCAGCGCCAACCTTAATACAGAAAGTAAGGAAAACATACATGAGGAATGTGGGGAAAAAGAGAAAGTTCAATGTGCAATGACAATAAAGGTTCATTCATTCATTCATTCATTCATTCATTCATTCATTCATTTTAGCCACTGCTACAGTGAGCCCCTCCATCTATGACAATTAACACCACCTTTAAAGACAGATAAGATTTGTAAACAATGCACTTACAGTTGAGCTGTTCACCGTTTTGTGCCACTAAACTGTCCTTGATAGAGACCATCAAACTGTAGACTATCAGAAATGGACTCCTGATTAATGTTTAGAGCAGTGGTCATGAGTTCCAGTCATGGTGAGTTTAAATTTATTTAGTGTGAGAGCAGACAAAACCTGACCTAGACTCAGTGTTCAGCATTGGCCTTATATAGGCCACAGCATATGAGGGACAGAGGAAGGTATGCATGGCCATTGATGAGCTCCAGCTCAACTGGACATTGTAGAGTGTAAAGACCTTTAGACTCTTCTGCTCTACCTAAAACCTTCTTACTGAGGAAATGATCTCAGATTCGAAAAGAGGAGATTTTACAAACAAGTGTACAAGAGACCTCTGGGATTTTTTGATGTTCATAAAAGACTCAGGGGGGATTCTGGGTAAAAGTGAGTGAGAGAGGGCAAGAATCACACAAAGCAGTGGGAACAAAGAACTGCTTTTTTTCTGCCACCTAGTTTAATTTAATTAACGTGGACCCCCACAATCTCACGTGTACTTTAAACAGGAAAGCCTCCACAAGCCAATCACCTCCACACATGCACTGCCATAAGAATTCACACTCGGACATCAAAACATCACCAGCTCCATTACCATCGACTAGCTATTAAAACTGCATAAAATCCTAGACCATGCAATGCAAAAAACATGTCATAGTTTTCTGTGTCTAGCCTTAAACATAACCCAAACCTAAACCTCACTGTCTTACAAATGGAAGAGTCCATAAGTCCAAATGACAATAAGAGTCATTAGAAGATCCAAATCAGCACACAGTCATTTTCTCGCTCTCTTCTGTTAGCTCTGCCCTGACAATGTATGAAAACAAGCACAGCTTTGTATGTGGACAAACCTCACACATTCATCCCTGTGAGACACCATGCGGCTATATGCTCTAATCCTGGGGTCCAGGCCTGAACCCCATCACACATTCCTGCCCACCCCAGCACAGTGACAGACAGAGAACCATAAGAACATCAGCAGGAGACAAGTGAGGTCCAAAAAGAACCACAGCGCAGCTGAATGCCACCAGGGCCAGAGGCCACCTATCAAAGGCATTCTCCACTGGATTGAGCAGGCAGGACCGCCCATTACATAAGAACATCGCTCCATGTCCTCAGAAGTCACTACGCCCCAAAAATGTCTTTCAGGTCTTTTCATCCCCCTCATGTCCTCTACTGCACCCCCACCATCAATTCTCTCATTCTCTACACTTTCGCTTTTATCATTCGTCCAGCTCTTGAAGGCTGAGCCAGCACCATGTCTGTCACTGAAAGAGGCTAGAATTAAAGCACTTCCTGTCCATTCCGTTTCCACGGCAGGCTTGAGGAAGGCATAGAAAGTTCAGCCCTGGCAACAGAAGCAACATTTCCTGCAGTAAAAAAAAGAGATGGCAGATGAGAAAGACAGGCTGGAGAAGTGTCATTTCAATGTGTTCACAGCTACACAGTCAGGTCAAAGAGACAGAGAGCCTGTGCTGACATGCTCACACACATAACCAAGAAAATGTACATCATCTGCATTAAACTAACCATCTGTAATCATTTCTTATAAAACAGAGTGGAAGGAAACTTCTTTACAGACTCAGAAATGTTTTACAATTAATCCAATTTTGATAACGTTAAAGATAATACATTTTCAGTCTTACTCAGTCTTAAAAATGAGAAATCATTTCACAGTCAGAAGTCAGAGCACCAGAGGCTACACCCCTCTATTAAAAACAATGCCCTTATCTTGGCTGCTGCAAGAACCTGTCACCACTCTGTCATTACAGTACACTGAGTATGGCTGTACTATCAGCAACACTGTGTTTACTGATTATGGCATATGGTTTTATATCATGAGCTGCAAAGAGAACATCCAACCCCACCCATTATCAGACTTGAGTGAAATATTGAAATATGATTTTAGAATGTGCAGCCTAAGTCTTACCCATCGAGAAAAGAGCAATAAGAGTGCAGTTGTAGTGTAGTTTCAGTAAAGTGTAGATTCAGTACAGTGTAGTTATAGTAAAGTGTAGATTCAGTACAGTGTAGTTACAGTACAGTATAGTTATAGTATAGTGTAGATTCGGTAGTGTAGTTACAGTAGAATGTAGATTCAGTACAGTGTAGTTACAGTACATTATAGTTATAGTATAGTGTAAATTCGGTAGTGTAGTTACAGTAGAGTGTAGATTCAGTACAGTGTAGTTACAGTACATTATAGTTATAATATAGTGTAGATTCAGTAGTGTAGTTACAGTAGAGTACAGATTCAGTACAGTGTAGTTACAGTGCATTATAGTTATAGTATAGTGTAGATTCAGTAGAGTACAGATTCAGTACAGTGTAGTTACAGTGCATTATAGTTATAGCATAGTGCAGATTCAGTACAGTGTAGTTACAGTAGAGTGTAGATTCAGTACAGTGTAGATTCAGTAGTGTAGTTAAAGTAGAGTGTAGATTCAGTATAGTGTAGTTACAGTACATTATAGTTATAGTATAGTGTAGATTCAGTAGTGTAGTTACAGTACATTATAGTTATAGTATAGTGCAGATTCAGTACAGTGTAGTTACAGTACATTATAGTTATAGTATAGTGCAGATTCAGTACAGTGTAGTTACAGTACATTATAGTTATAGTATAGTGTCGATTCAGTACAGTGTAGTTACAGTACATTATAGTTATAGTATAGTGTAGATTCAGTAGTGTAGTTACAGTAGAGTGTAGATTCAGTAGTGTAGTTACAGTACATTATAGTTATAGTATAGTGTAGATTCAGTAGTTTAGTTACAGTAGAGTGTAGATTCAGTACAGTGTAGTTACAGTACATTATAATTATAGTATAGTGTAGATTCAGTAGTGTAGTTACAGTAGAGTGTAGATTCAGTACAGTGTAATTACATCCAGTATAGTTGCAGTAGAGTGCAGTTGTAGTGTAGTTACAGTAAAGTGTAGATCCAGTACAGTGTAGTTACAGTACATTATATAGTAAAGTGTAGATTCAGTATAGTGTAGTTACAGTACAGTATAGTTGCAGTAGATTGCAGTTGTAGTGTAGTTACAGTAAAGTGTAGATCCAGTACAGTGTAGTTACAGTACATTATATAGTAAAGTGTAGATTCAGTAGTGTAGTTACAGTAGAGTGTAGATTCAGTAGTGTAGTTACAGTACATTATAGTTATAGTATAGTGTAGATTCAGTAGAGTAGTTACAGTAGAGTGTAGATTCAGTTCAGTGTAATTACATTCAGTATAGTTGCAGTAGAGTGCAGTTGTAGTGTAGTTACAGTAAAGTGTAGATTCAGTACAGTGTAGTTACAGTACATTATATAGTAAAGTGTAGATTCAGTAGTGTAGTTACAGTAGAGTGTAGATTCAGTACAGTGTAGTTACAGTACATTATATAGTAAAGTGTAGATTCAGTATAGTGTAGTTACAATACATTATATAGTAAAGTGTAGATTCAGTAGTGTAGTTACAGTAGAGTGTAGATTCAGTAGTGTAGTTACAGTACATTATAGTTATAGTATAGTATAGATTCAGTAGTGTAGTTACAGTAGAGTGTAGATTCAGTACAGTGTAGTTACAGTAGAGTGTAGATTCAGTACAGTGTAGTTACAGTACATTATATAGTAAAGTGTAGATTCAGTATAGTGTAGTTACAGTACAGTATAGTTGCAGTAGATTGCAGTTGTAGTGTAGTTACAGTAGAGTTTAGATTCAGTATAGTGTCGTTACAGTACATTATAGTTATAGTAAAGTGTAGATTTAATAGTGTAGTTGCAATAGAGTGTAGATTCTGCACAGTGTAGTTGCAGTGGAGTGCAGTTATAGTAGTGTAGTTGTAGTACAGTGTAGAGTCAGTACCCAATGCAGTGCAACATAGAGGCTACTGACAGAAGCACTCCCACGCTGTAAACACTAGCCAGTTCTCTGCCAACGGAAAATCACTTACTGGACTCTGAAGCAAACACATAGTGTTCTGGATCTACATCATAAACAATTCACCATCCGCATACATACATTTACAGAGTTGATGGATGACTTAGTGTAAATAAACAGTTTTGCCCCAGAGTGTCTTGCTGATATAAGCAGCAAATCCTCCTGATTATTTCTCCTACTGCTATCACTGCAACTCTCAGGGCTATTGATACACATACACTGCTTACAAATAGAGTTAATTACCAATGGTCATTTGGAGAAATAATGCGGACCATGTATGAGTGTATGTTGTGTGTCTGTAGCAGTAGCTCTCTTTCTATACTTGGGCATATATATATATATATATATGATTATTTTATATATGATTATTTTCCCGTGTTTATGCTTCAGAAATGAATTTGGATATTTAAGATATGTTGAAACTACAGTGGTGCAGTTTGTCTTTTCTAAATATACACATTTGTTAAATGTGCATTTTTTTGCAGTCTAAACTTCAGAAATCACTTCACTTCACTTTTCTTCATTCCAACAAGCAAATCATGAACTCAGAATTATAAACTGAGCTGAATTGCAGGTACAGTGTATTGTTACACCCCTACAATGTACACACACACACACACACACACACACACACAGGACATTTATCTTTTAAAGTGACCTCAGTCAATGCCTTCTTTGCCCATCAAACACACATACACAGCCGCACACATCTGGACCTCCGCCATGTTCCCACACATGCTGAAGTACTTTCCTCAGGGATCACAATGGAGATTTGCGCTCTTCTTTAACACAAACACCATACTGGAATTCCTGTTTTATGAGGTTCTACTAAAGCCCACATTGTCCAGCTCTGTATTCCCACAGAATTGCAAAAGGAAAAACCTAAAAATAAGAATAAAACTGACCAATTTAAACTTTTATTAAAATAGGATGAAAACATTTCACAGAAATAATCACCTAAACTGATAACACCGATACAGTTATCACTACACATTCATTACAGATCAACATTCATTACAAACAAGTGTTCTGCCATGACTCTGACTGATCTTAAATATGAGTAGATGTTTTAGTCTGCACTGCTTATCTACAGAATATAAAACTGAAGAGGTTCATTACCTTTAGGCATCCGTAGCTGACAGTGGTCATAGACGGGACTCTTTGGTCATTATGGGGTTATATAGTGAATAACAAGAGATCCTTTCCCTGCTCTATTTGTATCCCTCTCCTCTCCTCTCCTCTACTGTGAGCTTCTGTCCATCTCCTCTCCTCAGCTCCTGATGTTCTGAGCCCTCCCTTCCCCTCCCTCCCACAACAGCTGGATCATGTACTGTTCGCAGCCCACCACCCCCACCCAAACCATGAGAGAATGTAAGTGCCATCAATCTCTCTCTCTCTCTCTCTCTCTCACTCTCTCTCTCTCACACACACACACACACAGCTGAGAGAGGCAACCTGTCTGCTGCCTGCCTGCCCTAACCCAGACAGTGATGAGAGAGTGAGAGAAAGAGAGAGGTGAGAGCATGACGGACAGAGAGAAAGAGAGACAGAGTTAGAGAGAGAGACAGTGTGAGAGAGAAATGCAATAGGAGAGAGAAAGAAAGTGAAAGAGAGAAAGAGGACACACATAGAGAAAGAGAGATAAAGAGAGCTAGTGAGAGAGAAAGAGAGCAAGATAGAAAGAGGACAGAGAGTAAGAACACTAGAAAGAAGACAAAGAGAGATAGAGCTAGTGAGAGAGACAGAGCAAGATGGAGAGAAAGCTAATGAGAGCAAAAAAAGAGCAAGCGACATAGAGAGAGAGAGAGAAAGAGTAAGGGTTAGCAAGAGATAGAGAAGTAGCAGATGAGAAAGAGTGCATAAATAGAAAGAGAAAGAATAAAAACAAAGGGTTGTGGGGAAAGAGGATGGTCATACAAGAAAAGGGAAAGTAAAAATAAAAAAGTATATTGTTTATGCACATCATATCTGTCTATGTCACAAAAAACTTAGGTGTGTGTGTGTGTGTGTGTGTGTGTGTGTAGGGTGACAGAAGAACGTGTGAGACACGCTCACTGTGAGAAAGGCCCCTCTCTGAAGCAGCTGTAAACCACTTGAACTCTTCACCCCCAGGGCAGCACAGAGGCTGCTTATTAACCCCACCACTGAGAGGAGCCAGGGGGCAAAAAAGGCATTCCGCTCCTGACCACACCACCTACAGCTGCACACTTTTATCTAGCACAGTGTACAACCCCAAATAAGAAAACGGGACAGAATGAAAAATGTTCATAAAAATAGTGTTTCTTACATTTACTTTGACTTTTACTTCACTGCACATAGTATGAACCTAAGCTAATTCATATTTTGTCTAGTCAACATCCTTTAAGTTGTTAATATACATCCATTCCAGCATTTCAGACCTGCAAAACATTTAAAAAAGGTAGAGATGGTCAAGCATTTACCACTTTGTTTGTTGCCATTTCGTCTCATAAGATGTTTTGACTCTGAACATACCAAGTGATGAAGTCTTTCAGGTGTTATTAAACAAGGTGTGCAACAGTATCTGAATGTCATTGTCAAATGTTTTATTTAAAAATTCTCCGCACACTGGGGACAGGTCAAGATTGAGGCAGGTACTTTTACCCTCTTTTTCTGCACCCATGTGTTTGTAATGTGTGCAGCATGTGGTTTTACATAGTCTTGTTGAAAAATGCATGGACATCCCTGGAAAAGTTGTTTTCTTGTAGGCAGCACGTTTTCATATGTACTTTTCAGAAGTTTTACACTTGCTAAGGGCATTGTCACAACCCCATACCATGACAGACCCTGACTTTTGCACTTGTTGCTGATAACAGTCTGGATGGTCCTTTTTGTCTCTGGTCCAATTTCTTCCAAAAAAATCTGGAATACTGATTGAGCCTGACCACAATACACATTTCCACTGTGTACATGTCCATCCTGGATGTTGATACTGCTTCTGGACATAAAGCATATTTTTGCACATAAAATTTTTAAGAGGATGTGAATGCAAGTCCATATTCTACTGCTAGACTGAGAAATCCCTTGTCCATGTGGTTTTATCAGTTATTGATGGCTCTTGATGCAGTGACAAATGAGGGGTCAGAGATCACAGCTGCTTTAGCTTAGGCTGGCACCCTTGCCCTTTATGCACTGAAATTCCTCCAGATTCCTTGAATCATTTCATATTATTTACTGTAGAGGGAGAAATATACAAATCCTATCCAGACTTTCTTTTGAGGAACATTTATTTGAAACATTTCAATTATTTTCTTACACATTTGTTGACCAATTGGAGATCCTCTGAGACCTTTGCTATTCAAAGACTTTTGTGGACACGGCTTTGGTATCAAATCATGATTACCTGATGAAATCACATCATTTATTTATTTATATTACCTCATTACTAGCCCTACATTGCCCTTTTTCAACTTTTTAAAATGTAGGAAGGAATGTACATTAACAAATTAAATTAAGCTGACCAGAGTAAACATGAAGTACATGAAGTAAACATAAGAAACACTGCATTACTGTTTACATTTTCTATACTGTACCAACTTTTTCTTATTTAAAAACAAATCTTATTACAGTTCTAATCCACAGTTATATATCCTTCATGCTGAATGAATAATTAAAAATAGCAAAGAAGAACACTACAAATGACACTACATTCATCATTTGTGCCATGCGTGTGGTCTATTGCCTACAACACATGACGAAGACACACCCAGACTATTAAAAGCCAAAAGACACTGTATTGTGAATGCTTAAGCATGATTGCATAACCAAAAGCTGCCTACCACAGATTCTGCAATTGTGCAGTCCAAACCAACAGAGGGCAGCAATGTGTAAAGTTAAGATCTGGCTAAGGCTGAATTCAGAAAGTTATATAGCCAGTACAACACATCTACACTGAAGACCCAGAACATTAAGCACAAAGCATGACTAGTGATTACAAAGCCTCATATTCTCAGCTCATACACGTTCTTCCACAACGTTCCTGTAACCAACATTAAAACCTTTGGCAATAAATAATCTGACTGACTTTGACAAAGGCCAAATTGTGATGTCTAGATGACAGAGGATCAGGGTTTCCAAAAACAGCAAGGCACATGGTCAGATGTGGTCAGTATCCACTTACCATAAAGCAAAGAGGAACAAACTACCATCCAGCTACGAGGCATTGGGCACCCAAATGCAACATGTTAGGGTAACAAAGACTATCCTATCTGGTCCAAACTGACAGAAGGGCTACTGTAGCAAAAATCACAGATATGATTGGTGCTGGTTAGAGGAGCAATATGTAAGAACACAGAGTGCCTGGTGCTCTGTGAGTATGGCACTGTAGCTAATCACCAGTCAGATGGTTGTAATGTTTTGTTGTATTAATATTTTGGATCTTTGGTGTAGTATTGTACTAAATAGTACTGTTTATTTGTGACCCCGTCAGGGAAAACTAGGCCAAAGTCACTGGACAACTTATTGAGATACTGTAATAATAATAATAATAATAATAATAATACGTTACACTTATATAGCCCCTTTCACAGACCCAAGGACGCTTTACAATATAATAATAATAATAATAATAA